>PVIU01015725.1:0-47312 GCA_004026605.1 Ondatra zibethicus
TTTTTTCAGGGGGTGGAGATTGAGTGGGAAAGAGGAAAGAAAGGAAGACAGAATCCTTGAGAAACTCAGGATGGCAGGAGGAAGGTTTGTGGGAGATGGCAGGGAGGATGTAGGCAGCACCATCTCTCTCTCTGCACTGGAAAATTAAGAGAAGATGAGTGTCTACTGTCTAGACACAGCCAGGCTGGTTCCTCAGAGCCTGGAGTAGAGGAACTATATAGGTCACAGGTGGACTGGGATGGAAACAGTCCAAACTCAGAGGCACCATCGGGAGAACCATATTCCAGAGTGGCTGAGAAACAGGAGGCAGGAGATCACGGAAACAGTGGGACCAGGGTGGAAAAGAGTGTACAGGAGGTGGGAGTTACTCTGTGCCCTGAGATGCCTGGTTGAGGTCACTCAGCATCCTTTAAAATTTCTCAACCCTCCTAACACCATGACCCTTCACTTTGGTTCCTCATGCTGTGGTGACCCACCGACCATAAGATTATTCCCATTGATACTTCATAACTGTCATATTGCTACTGTTATGAGCTGTAGTGTAAATATCTGTGTTTTCTGATGGTCTTAGGCCATTTCTGTGAAATGGTGGTTGGCCCTCCGAAGAGGACGTGACCCACAGATTGAGAACCACTGCTCTAAGGGGCTCTCCCTCACTCAGAGAACCAGCTACCTTCCCCGTCCAGTTCCCATTTCCTCCATCGCCCTCTCACCCCCATGTAGCTGAGGCTAAGGCTTCCTTTACAAAGCTGCAGCTCTCTCCTGGCCTCCCTGAGACTCTGCTGTGTGAAGCCCTGATTCTGTCATGTAATGTCACACTTTAGCTACTCCAGCCCTCCCCATTTCCCTCGCCTGTGTGGCTTTTCCACCCCAGAAGCACCTTCTAGAACGTTCATTCCATTGCTTACTCCCTAGGAAGTAAGTAGGGAATGCCCACTGATTGGCAGACATCACGTCAGCACCCCGGACAGTACCTGCCCCACAGAAGGTGCTGAGTCAAAGGACTGGGAGCTGGGAGTGGAGAGGAATGCTTGATTTCCTAGCATGTTCCCTGCTCAGCTGGAAGGAAGCAAACTCAGGAGGGCAGCAACCCTAATTCTGCCCCATATGCCAGGAACAGAGTCGGGTCCCTGGCTGTCACTTCAGTCGAGGCTCACCCTCTGCCTTTTCTCCCTCCTTCATTCTGGAGTCCTCCTAGGGTAAGGGTGCTCCCAGCATCTGGCATCCATCAACCCCATCCAGAAGTCCTCGTGAAACAAAGGGGGTGATTAAAGCGATCCCAGATTGGGGCAGGCCAAGCATGCCTGTGAATTGCCCCTGTCCCAGAGCCTTTCCCACCCCAGACCTGCCCAGAGCTACCAATCCACTGGTCTCCCCTCCCCTTTTCCCTCGGAACGGGGTGGGGGGATTGTGGCCAGCCCCACAGGACTGCTGGCTCCAGATGTGAGGGATGCAGAGGGGAGCTGGCAGGAGGGGATGGGCAAGCAAATGGGACCTGACAGGGGCTGGGCACCTCGGGCAAAGAATGTAAATAAAAAATCAGTAAATATTTAGGGGAAATGGAGTGGGAAGTGGGAGGAGGAGGTGGGGAGGGGTTGTGTTAGATTTCCAACAACATCTGGAGGGCAGTCCCTTCCCCCACCTTCTTTGCACTCGGCCCCACCCATGGGGACTTTCAGCTCAGAGTGATGGCTCTTGGGAAGGCTGGCTATTGGAACGTTCATGCACATGGATGGTCTTCCGTGCTTGCCATCATTAAGGTCCCCTCCCACAAGGCCTTGCCGAAGTGAGGAAGTGAGGTTCTCAGGTGGCAACATAGGATCCCTGCCCTTAGAAACTTCTTAGAGAAAGGATATTGACAACACCTAAGGAGGCCCTGACAGAGGGGTGGAGGGGTTTGTGAAATTAAGCTGGAATAGTGATGTCAGATTCCTAGGGGAGGGGCCGGGGGATGGGGGTGAGGATCATTTTCAGAGACAGGTGGGGATGGGGAGAAGAAGGAGCAAGGCACAGAGGGCTGAAGCTGGGGGTGGGGGATGGGCAGGCTTGAGGCCCTCTCTGGCCCATACCACCTTCCCCAAGTCTCACCACTCCTCCAAGGGAGTTCATCTGAGGGACCCCTTCACTTCTGTCTTGGGGAAGGAAAAGAAAGCCCCATCCCAGGCCAATGCTGGAAAGCAGCAAGCAGAGAGGCCCCTGAGCCCCCTGCACCCCCCACTGTTGGGCAGGGTGCTTACTGTCCTGATTGAGGTCAGACCCCCAGGAGAGTACCCAATGGTCTTTGGGCATTTCTCACGTCTTCTCCCGATGAAATGGTGGCTTCCCTCAGCTAGGCCTCCCAGAGTCAGGCTGCACTGGGTGTAGAGCAGGGCTCTAACGAGGGTCACAGGACCACAGTGTCATCTCTGCCTCCTGCTTCCAGGCCAGAGAACAACCGGCCTTTTGTCCAGCAGAGGATGCCCAAGGGGTGAGGTCACCCCCAACATGGCTCTCTTTGTCCCATAACCAGTGAAACATCAAGGCTGAGTCTAGACTGGCTGCCTGCATTCTCCCTCCTCAAGCCCTGGCCATCTCCCAAGGACTTCCTCCAGGTCACAGGGAGATACCCTCAAAGGGAAGGTGGCTGGTGTGGTCGGTACTAGAGGAGGTGAAGAGGGTACAGAAAAGCCCAGAGTGGGGCTGAGAAAAAGTCTCCAGGAAGCTCTCAGCCCTTCCTCACAAGGGGCTTCGGGCACAAATGTGGCTTGGCCCAAAAGGTGCTTCACAACTCAAAAGGAAAAAAGTGAAGGGTCTGGGAATAGGGGTTCTGGTTGCTGCTCTAACTTTAGACCTAAGGCTCCTCAGAAAACTGGTGAACCCCAGCTACATCAGAGTGAGGAGGGCTTTAAACAGACCTCCAGGATCTGTTCCCTATGGAGGCAAAAGCGCCTCCCTCCAGGGACTGTGGGGCCTAACTGAGCAGAGAGGCCCTGGGATAGAAGGATGGGGCCTAGAGAAAAGCCAGGGCAGGGTCTTGTAAATGCAGTGTGATGTTCCTAGATGGGCCCTGGGACCACATCCTGTTCTGCCTAGTACTTGGGGTGAGGTCAGGTTTAACAGTCTGGACCAGTTGTCTAGGCAGAGGATGCTGAAACTTATCAGGGGACATAAGGCCAGGGTTAGAGAATCCTAGCGTTACCCAGTGAGACACAGAGAGACCCAGAAGGATAGACAAGGGCTCCCTGAAGCCCGTGAGTACTGTAGAGAGGAAGCAGATCCCCACATGGCCCTGACTGGCTGGCCAGGGAGGATAGTGTTGTCATTGGAGGGATTTGCTGCTGGCCAAAGACTAAGGAGTGTGTGGAAGGCTCGGTCCACCTAAGAAGCTGAATGGGTCAAGGGAAGTCAGAGAGCATTGGGTTAGTGACAGAACATGATCTGACCAGGTCATCCTCTAACTGTGGATTCTCAGACTGCAGTTCCTTCAGTCCCTCACCCTACCTCCTCCCACCCCACCCCACCCTGTTCACTCTGGACAAAGCTCCACCCTATCTGGGTAGAATGTTATGGGAGCTGAGAATAGCCTTTGCTGGGGTCAAGGAAGGGAGGGACGCTGGGGACTAATTGCCCTAAATAAATGAGCAATTAAGGCTGTTAGAAAAAATAGCTAGATGCCCCCACCACCACCCTGAAATATCACCATGGCAACCACAGCCAGCTCCTCCCCAGAAAAGGCTGAGCCACTTGTTTGGCTCACATGGCTGTCATTCAGACAGAAGGGAGGCCGGAAGGTCTTCTGTCTGGAGAACCAGAAAGGGTAGAGGAAAAGACTGGAAAGGGAGGCAGAGGAATAACTGGGATGACCTGCTGGCTCAAGACTCTCGATGATGGCTTCAAGTCAGACAGTGGGGCAAAGGGGATTGGTACCGTGTGCATACTTCCTGGCTATTGCCTCCAATCCCAACAGCGCTGCAGCCAGTGTAGTAGGAGCTTAGGAGTGAATGTTGCCAGGAGCAGACCTTGCCAGGTCCCCATCTCCTCTCAGCACCTCGCCCCTCCCCCTGCACTTCCTGTAATGGCGTCTCCAATGGGGAGCCCATTAGTCCTTCTCAGGGTAGCGCCTAAGTACTGTGGCTGATAAATATAACATGAGCCCATCGATTAGAACCCTCCTAGTCCTGCGCAGCACGACTCCCTAATGACTCACCCTCCCCTCAACCTAGACTCCCACCCACCCCCACCCAGGGCCGCTTTCCTGGCTTACTTGGAGGTAGTTATTACTGGAGCAGAAGTAAGGAGTCATGGGCAACCCCCCAGAGCCCAGTTGGAAAGGCCCCTGCTTCAAGACCTCTGCTTGGGCAAATCTGGACCTGGACCCCAGGGTGGACTGGAAGGCCCTCCTCCATCAGTCGGGGTACCAGAGAAGGTGCTGGCAGTCCCAGCTCATGGGACCCTTCCTCTATGTGGTGCAAAAGGCAGAGGGTCACTGCCCTCTGTGAGAAGACACTGATCAGGCCTCTGAGGACTTCTGGGGACTCTTAGAAAAGGCTGTGGTGCCACCAACTTTGACCTTGCCACCACACCGTCTTGGGGTCCTGAGTATTGGCTAGCCTTGATGTACCTACCTGTCCTAGCCCACCCAGCCCTCTCACCTTCCCCCAACATCCCCCAACTCTGATGCTCTCCGTCATCACTTCAACCAATTGTGGGGTGCCACACTCTCATCAGATTAGAACCCCTGCCTGGGGGAACGAGGGACCATCTGACTCATGGTGGGGCTAGAAGGCGGGAGTTATCTCCCCAAGATTTCCAAAGTCAAGTAGGAGACTTTGGTGGGTGGGACCTGGCCCTAGAAGGTAATCAGACCAATTAGACCTCGTTAACCACCAATGCTGCGAACTGAGATCCCTCTGCACGCTTTCCCACAGCCTGGGTGATACCCCCTCGCCACTGGAGCCCACTGCTGAAGACAGCCACATGGAAGGGCTTTCGACAGAGAAGTCAGCTATAGCTCTCGCCTGGGTGCCAGAGGGGGCTTAGTGGGTGGATGGTGGCCCAGGCCTGGGAGGGGTCTGCGGTTTTAAAGCATTGTGGCTCTGGGTGGAGACTGCCCACAGAATCCTCTAACAGGAAGGCTGAGCCAGGCTGGCTGCAGCCAGGAAGTTAATCCTTAATGTGCCTCTGGCCTTGCTGCTGTACAAACTCACCGCTTAAACAGGCCGGGTGGGGACCAGCCACAGAGCATGCATTCCTCGGGGTGGAGCTTGGTGCCATGGCAAACCTTGTACCAAGGATGCTGCCAGGCTGTGTGTGCTCCACGGATGCCTGTCTGCTGGAAATGTTTCCCATAAAAGGTGGGTGTGCAAGAAGCCGTGGGTATGTCTGACCCACTCTCTGTTGTGTGCCCCACCCTGACCTTGTGCCTCACTCAAACTTCTAGTAGGCACCCTAACGAAGATGTGAGTTTCATATGTGTGTGGTGTATATACACACATGTGTGGGGTATACAACATCAGAGGTCTCCCTCAGGCACTCACCACTGTATTTTTAAAATCACATTTTTATTAATTCTTTGTGCATTTCAGACAGGTATACAATGGACTTTAATCATATTCATTTCCATTCCTCTTAGCTCCTCCCAGATCTACCCTCCTCCCCCATTTCTTTCCTGACTTTATGTCCTTTTCAGGGGCATTCTGAGACAGGGTTCCTCTGTGTGGCCCTGGCTGTCCTGAAACTCACTCTGTAGACCAGGCTGGCCTCAAATTTGGAGATCCACCGTCTCTGCCTCCCCAGTACTGGGATTAAAGGCATGTGCCACCATGTCCCACTTGCCCTATTTGTTTTCCCATTGGGTCAAATTTGTGCTGTTCATGTACAAGGAGGCTTAGAAGACTGAGAAAGGACTCAGAGAGACATCCAGCATCTTTCCAGCAGGACCAGGTCTCTCTCCTTGTAGCCTCATTCAACCCTGACTCCACTCCCCCTTGAAGGCCTTCCTTTTAATCTAGCCAGGCTGCAGGCTAGGGCTCAGCAGTTCACCTGCGGCATCAGAGAGACCCCATCCTTCCCCACAGTGTACCCCAGCCGTAAGGATGAGTTAGCTGGGAGCTCCCTTTTCATCTGACTGCACAACTTAACCTCTGCCCTTTCCTCAGCTCCCCATTCCTTCCTTCTCTGCCCCAGCATTTCCACCACTAGAATTCTAGGGTGGGTCAGGAGCATCTAGAGGCCTCTCAATAGCCTGAATTCAGACCCCAGCCCGGGATATATTTAGCTGAGTGCTTCAGACACTAGACAAAGCCACTTCCAAGGAGCTGGTGGGAATGGAGTTGAGGGCAGGGGGTTGCCCTTCCTGTTCTTTCCCCTTTCTGGTATAGGGACCCCCTCAGTTGCTCTTCTGGGGTTACCAGGAATGCCATTCACAGGGCAAGGTCCTGAATGTGGGTGAATTGCTCTCTATTTCTAGACCATCTGCTGAGAAGGGAGCTCTGAGGTTCTGCCCCTGCCTGAATGGGCACATTCTGGAGCTTTCTTTCGTATTTCACCACCCAGTTCAGTAACCAAGGGGGCTTTGAAAGAGATTTAACTGGTCTGGGGTGAGATCTTGTATCTATTTATCTGTACATGTATGTCCATCCATCCATCCATCCATCCATCCATCCATCCATCCATTTTTCTTTCTTTTTTGTCTTTCTCCTCTCCCCCCCCCCCCCGTTGTCTCTGTCTCTCTCCTGTTTCTTTCTTTGAAAACCCTCCCTACGTGAGTTGACTGTGTACTACGGATAACTGTAGGATTTTGGATCCACAGGCAGAAGAGGGGCTTGCTGGACTCTTAGGCCCCGCCCACCCAGCCTGTGGAATCAGAGTCTGTATCTCAACAAGCTTCCCCAGGGGAATCCCACGGTAGCTACAGTTTAAGAACTCTAGGACCTTCCACTGTAATGAGCAGGACTCCAGACAGGGCCTTCCCAGGGCTGGTCAAGCAGCCAACTGCCACCCCCAATTCCTGCACCCCTTTAACACAACTCAGGGTTCTGGTTTATTTTTTTTTTAATTTTTTTTAATTTGTATTGGGGGCACTTATGTCATAGCCAGAGGGTAACTTGTAGAATCAGTTTTCATTCTTCCTTTATGTGAGTTCCAGGGATCAAACTCAGGACTTCAACTTTGCACAGCAATGATCTAATACTGAGCCATCTCACCGGCCTAAGGGCTCTGATTTCTTAAGACCTTGTCATGCTTGTCCCCTCTGCTAGGTCCAGATGTGAGTTCGGGGTCATATCCAGGTCCCCTGTGTATGTTCACACTCACTCAGTTCTCAGCCCCTGTCTCGGTCACTCAGGTCACTCGGCCCACCCCTGCCCTGCTCCCTGTCTCCAGATGGGCAAATCTATGCTCAGCAGAAACCACACAGAGAGAAGCCTGGCTGGTTGCCTTAGGTCCATGGCTGGACTCTCTGTCTGAAGCAACTCAGATCCATGGACAGTGGTCCACTGTTCTTCCCCATCAACTGCCACCTCCGCCACCCTCCATCACGAAATCTCAAGGATCCCCATCATAGAACTTCTCAGGACCCAGCTGACATCCTCAGAGTCCACTTCTGGGGCATCTTATGTCTCTCAGTCCTCCCAACCCTTTGCTGGTTACTCCTGTCCCTCACAACATGCAAAGTTCTCAGGGGAGCATGGATGCCCTGCGCTGCAGGAGCTCACTCAGGTCACTCAGCCTGCCCCTGCCCTACTCCCAGCACCAAAGCTGGACATAGCCTCTCTTGGCCCTCCAGGGACTCCTCTGTGTCCTCTGCACTCTCCTCTGTCGCTTCCTCAGCTGGGGTGTCTTCTCTTTCCTTCCTGAATGCTAATAGTCTCCTGTTTATTCTTAGGGTCCCAGATAAAGCCACTTTCCCCTGGGATGCCTCCAGCCCTGAACGTACCCATGGCTGTGTTTATATGAATGTCTTCCAGTATGACCTTGTGTGTGCTGGAGTCTACCTCCTTCTGAGTTTACTCAAGCAGAGTGGCTTGTCTTGCACCTCAGCCCAGCAGCTGGCAGGTAACTGAAGCCCTAATGACAGCTAACAGTAATGATGAGTACTCTTGGTCACCAGGCTCCACGTTAGTCATTCTCTATGTAACGGAGCACATGCTCTCCATAAGGCTACAAGGCAGATTCTCTTCTTATCCCCACTTGATGCTCAGAGAAGTGAAGCAACTTTGCTGAGATCACACAGTGAGCAGTGGTAGAGCTGGGACTTGAATCCAGGCCATTCAGCTACGGAGCTTGCGTTCTCTGTGCATAGAACTTTTTGGATGGATGATGGGATAAATGAACGAACAACTCAATCACCTTTCTGTAGAAGCTTCCTAGAGCCGCCTCTTCACCAACACATTATTCTTCCTCATGATTAATCCCATCCTCTCCTCCTTGCCACGATCATTGGCCTCCATTAGGGGCTAAGCATATAATTGGTCCTGGCCCATATGGCGGTCGTAGGGCTTAGGGTGTCATTTCTGCCTTCCGCTTGAGTGAAACGAATCTTGGAAAACCAGCTCGGATCCAGATCCTAGGTCTGCCATTTGTTGCCTGTGCCACCTTGTCATAGGCTACTGTACCCATGGAAGCCATTGAGCACGTTGCCTAACTGCTTTAAGCGTCCATATTTCCCCCTCTTTGGGGGTAGTAATGTTATTTACTACTAATGTTTACTGATGCAGACATTAAGTGAGGTAACATACATAAAGGCTTGGTTAACATCCATTGTTAGTATGCCCCAGCCCTGAGTGGAGACAGCTCTGTATTGGGGGGGTGGGTCCAACTACCTGTTCAGGCTTTTGCAGGGGGTCAGGAGTGGCCACATCGTAGATCCTGGTTTCCACGGGGAGGAAGGGCACAGTGAACTGCTGGAGCCACTTGACCCACACTCTATGAAGCTGAGTGAAGTCTTCCTTAATTCGG
The DNA here is from genome assembly GCA_004026605.1 of Ondatra zibethicus. Lineage (NCBI taxonomy): Eukaryota > Metazoa > Chordata > Mammalia > Rodentia > Cricetidae > Ondatra > Ondatra zibethicus. The sequence continues at coordinate 8,938 of PVIU01015725.1, forward strand.
CATAAATCCAGAAATTGTTCCTGAGGAGCAAGCAGAATATGGAGAAGGGCTGAGATGCCCCAGAGTGGCCAGGAAGACCATGGATTGAGAACACAGGAAGGAGTCTAAGGCATGAGGCCCTCGGGACCTCATAAGCTCCAGCAGGTGCTCCCCAGATGGATTCACCCATTCACCCCACCCAGCAGCACCCAGAGGAGACCTCCCTCGCACCCCAGCCTCGTGTCTCCCTCCCAGTCCTTGGGGCAGACCGGGTAGGCATCATTCCCAAGTGGGCACCAAAACATACAGAGGCTACACAATCCCCTTTGAACCTGCAACAACTGACCGGCCCTTGGGTCAGGGCTGGAGGCCAGGGAGCAGCGCTCTTCCCTGACTCTTCCTTCCCTCCTGCCCCATGAGGGATGCGTCTTCAGAGCTCCACTAGCTCAGCAGCTGGCTCTGGCTCACAGAGGGTCTATATCCTGACCCCAGGGTCCCCCTGAACCTCCTATTGTCCTTCATGGTGTTGAGGCGGGCTGGGAGCACATCTCAAAGGTTGGAGGGTTTTCCAAGGCAGTAAGGGCACGGCCACACTGGAAGAATGAGGCCGTGGGATACCTGTGTCTCTTTTCCATCACTCAGCTATGAGCCTCTGTTGACCAGGAAGTGGGACAGTCCTAGGGATATCGTCTACATTTACCTACCTTAACCCAAACTTTTCCCACAGCAGGGCAAGTGGGCAAGAGAGAATTAAAAGACCAAAAGCCAAAGAACAATGAGAATAAAAAAAAAGACCAGATGACTAAAATGATGTAAGCTAATGATATAAATCCTTCCTGGGAGCGTAGCACACTGTCTGGACTTGGTGACTGTCATACCCCACCGTCAAGTCCATAGACTATCATTCCATGTGAGGCTTGGTGATCTACTCAGGGTCACATAGAAAAGAGGGACAGAGCTAGCTGAGTCTCCAAAGAGCATGCAGGTCAGGATGGCAGAACATTTATGGAAAAGATTAAAGAAGATGCTCCTTTTGTCCCCAACACCTACCTGCAAGGGACCCCCCTCCACGCCATGGGTCTCCAAAACACAGCTGAAAGCACCCTAAATCTTCTTCCAGCACCCTCCCTTAGTGGGGTCTCCAACTCCTACTTCTCAAGATCCGAAGCTCATCTGCCCACTGTTCCCCACTTTCAGCAGCTCTTCCGGAGGCCCCTGCTGGTATGGCGGGAAACACTTGGCTCCCCCTCCCCCGCCCCGTGGGGCACTGGGCCAGCACTGCTGGAGGAAATAAAGGCCTGAAAGGAAAACACAAGATGTCACTGATGGTTTTGATGAAAGCACCAGGCCTCGCGCATCTCACCACACACTGTGCTTTCCCATGCAATCTTCCCCAGAGCCCCCAGCCGTCTGAGAACTGCCTTGTCTGGACCAGTCTTCGAGCTGTAACTCCGGCTTCTGGCTCTCCTGGACAGAGGCAGAGCTCTACTCCTGGGAGAGAACTTGAGTTGAGAACATTCAGGGTCCCCTGGAACCCGATGCTGTGAGAGCAAGGTGAGTATCTGGGCAGGAAGGTGAGCGTTGCAGCACACAGAGCTGTGGATCAGGGGCTTGCCAGGCACGTGCTGCAAGGCTGGAGTGACAGAGGAGGTGGCTCAACCCTCGTCAAAGGATTGAAGATGTTTGCTGTCCAGCAGGGAGACTAAGACCCACCCTGGAGCAGCCTAGGGGAATGTGTAAGATACATTTGGGACCTCCTGGAGTGAGGAGGGAGGCTAATCCTCCTAGGAGGCACTGGTACAGTTGATAATTGAAGGATATGCCTAAGAAGTCACCCCCAGTATACAGAGGGAGGTTTACAGAGTCCAGGGTAACTTTCTGGAGGAAGTAACTTGTTCTGGGAAGGACGGATGGAAGGAGCTGGGGAGATGGCTCTGAAGGTAGGAATACTTGCTATGTGTGAGTGAGGGTGTGAGTGCAAATCCAAGTCCCCACAGAAAAAGAGGGGCATGCCCATGCTGACACCCACATGTCACTCCAGCACAATGGGGAGGTCAGGGTCAGGAGGGCTTTCTGGGTGCACAATGGCCGGCCTTTGATAAGAACCTCAAAAAGCGGCCCCAAGCTACTTTGAGAGTCATGGGAGACAGGTGAGATGCCCCTGCTTGGCTCCCAGCAGGATTAGGGAAGGATGAGGTGACCTCTGTGGCTGACTTACAAGATCTTCACTCACAACCTGGTCACAGTCCTAGGGGGTGACTACCGCTCCTCATCATTAGGGATTTCCCAGGATTCTTACATAATTTGCCCCTCCCCTCTTCTCAGCCTCCGACACAGAGGCATCAGCTGTCTCTATGCCCTACAGTCCTGGCTCCTCCCCTTCCTCAATTCTCTTCCCCAAGGCCTCTTAGGTAATACTCCAAAAGCAGGACAGATTGTCTATCTCCCCTAGCTCAACAACCTTCTGTAGCTCCCACTGCCTGAAGGAAAAAGCCCACCTTCTTAGTCTGGCACCCAAAGCCAGCTCTCCATTCAGCAGACCCTGGAGTCTTACTGCAGCCTGTCACCTCCAGATCCCTGACAGCCTTCATCTAGTCCTGCCTTTATAAGTGGCCTGTTTGTAGCCGGGCAGGGTGGTGGTGCACGCCTTTAATCCCAACACTCGGGAGGCAGAGGGAGGCGGATCTCTGTGAGTTCGAGGCCAGCCTGGTCTACAAGAGCTAGTTCCAGGACAGGCACCAAAGCTACAGAGAAACCCTGTCTCAAAAAAAAAAAAAAAACCAGAAAAAGGGGGGGGTCTGCTTATTTCTGTCTAGAATGTCCCTTTTCTCTTCATTGAGAGATAAATCCTAGATACTCTTCAATACCCCAAAGAGTCACCTCCTCCAGTGAGCCCTTCAGTACTCTCCTCCTGGCCAGGGGCTTCCGTTCATGGCTGTCTTTTAGTTGAAAAATCATTATTGAGCATGTGCGCACGGTATGACTGGGCACACACGCCGTGGCACATGTGTGGAGGTCAGAAGACAACTTTGTGGAGTTGGTTCTCTCCTTTCATCTTTATGTGGGTTCTGACAATCAAATTCAGGTTGCCAGGCTTGCGTGGCCAGTGCCTTTACCCCACTCCTGGCTATCTTTTTTTTTTTTTAAACTGGATTTGGAATATCAGTGAAAACTGAGGGCCACGGTCTGCTGCTGCCAAGAGAGAAGGTCTACTGGGGACCACCCATCCCCAGGGCTGACACTGTTGCTGAGCCAGGCTGTAGATCAGCTCCCCTGGAAGACGGAATAGGGTGGGGCCACAGAAGCCTCTACTGAGCCTGGCACAGATGGGTGCCAGCAGCCCCGGATAGAGCCCAGGCACTGAGTTGGCATGGCTCTGCTGCCGGAGATGAGGGTGAGACAAACAGCAATTAGCGGAGTACAGGCTTGGGCTCTTAAGGCTAATTACCAATTAGATGGGGCTGGGCGATTAGCAACATGAAAGAGACAGTCAGCAAATAGTCACTGCCTGGCAAAGTGGAAGATGGGGGTGGCCAATGGCTGGGTCTCCTAGTGGCTAGCACAGTGCAAGGGCTAGGAAGGATCCTGTGTCCCCAAGGGGACTTGGGCAGATTCTGTTTCCTTTTGGTTCCCAGGATTAGCTTCAGACTGGAGCCAATGGCCTGGCTTGTGAGTGCTTTGCCACCCTGGGCCAGGTGAACTCTGCAGGACAGAGCCCTGAGGAGCCTCCATGGCAGACGCCCAATCGGATGCATTTGTGTCTGGAAGGGTGCCTGCTCTGCGGGAGGGAGGGAGAGAGAGGGAGGGAGGGATGGTTTCCTTCCTCCCTGTTCCTGGCTCAGCACTTCTTCCCTCTTGCTCTCCTCCCCCTCTCTCTCCCTTCACCTCCCCCTGCTCCTATCCTCCCCCCCCCATCCCCACATCTCTCTTCTGCTGGCTCTGCCATCCCAGGCTCTGGCTCTCTGAGTCTCTCTGTCTCCTTTTCTGAATCCCACAGTCCCTGCTGTCACTTGGGGTAGGAAGTGGGCTGCAACAGGAGGAAGTGAAGGTGGACACAGATACAGTGATCTCCTGACCCCAGGGGTGGAGTGGGGACAGCTTCTCACTACCAGGGTAAGGAGGTGACAGACTCTGCTGTAGGACCCCAGCCACATAGACCAGGACCCATTCAGGTTCTGCCAGAGCTCGGTCTATCCTGCCATTCATTCCCTTCCCATCAGTGTCTACTAGAACCCTGGCCAGCCCTGTAGGGCCAAGAGGCGGAGGGGATTCCCACCTACTGAAAAGGCTTCCTTTTCAAGCTTACCCAGGCTGGCCTGGCTGGTTGCAGGAGCTGAGGGTGCCGATAGGGGCATCGTGTGTGTGTGTGTGTGTGTGTGTGTGTGTGTGTGTGTGTGTGTGTGTGTGTGTGTGTGTTTAGGAGAACACAAGCAGGCCAGCACAAACTGTCTCAGACACCATGTATGCGTGTTCTCTGGGTCTACAGAGGAAAGGAAGCTGCTGTCCTGAGGAGGGGCCCCACTCTGAGAAGAGCAGAGGGATGGGGGGAGGGGAGGACTGGGGGAGAAGAGCTCAGTGAGTCCACAGAGGGCCGTCAGAGGAGAAGCGTGTGGAGGAGGAGGCCTCAGACCAGAAGACAAGCTTAGGCTGTAGGTGTGGCCTAAAGACCTGCTTGGTGCATCTCCTGTCTCTTGGCAGCTTTGACCATAAATGTGCTACCCAGAAGATCAAAGCACCATGGGCTTCTGCCCCAGTGTAGGTGGGGCTCCAGGGGACTGCCCAGGGGCTTCTAGGGACAGGTGTCACACCCCCAGCTTCCCCTCAAAGTGGCTGCGTAGGAATCCACCCCGCCGCAGCAGGGCGATTGACCACTTGTTGGGGTCGCGAAAGAGAAGCATCTGCCAGCAGGAATGCGGAAGAAGAGGAGGAGCTGTCCCCAGGGTGGGGTGAGGGGACGTGCTGGGGCCCCTGGTAGGGCTTTTAGCTCTGTGTGCCTTGCCCCACCCCCACCCCCCACAGTAGATGTTTTCCTGGGCTACGGCCCTGCTGTGGTTAGAAAACCATGACCAAGCCAGTGGTCTCCATCTCTGGCCTCTGAACTCACCCCTCAGCTATGCCCTCAGGACAATGGGGTTCTTTCTGCATAAGATGGGCACGAGAGGACCCGTCATGGGCTTGTGACCTGAGGGACAGGCCTGCCCCAGGCCATGGTTAGCCTTGCTCACACTTGTGGTCACTAGCTGGCCTTAGGCCAGGGTGGACAAAGGAGAAAGAGGGGCTCTCCTCACTCTCTGACAAGGCAATGCCTGGGCATGAGAGGGCTCTCCCGGGCATGGCTGGAGCCTGAAGAGCACCTTCCAGGGCTGACCTGTGTCTAGTGCCAACACTCAGTGCCTAACGAGTAGACCCAGAGCAGGGAGGCTGGAGGAAGAGCTCAGGGTGGTGATGCTAAAGGAGCCTGCTTGGGGAAGGAGAGCTCAGAACACACCCTGGCTCCTTCCCTTCCTGATCCCTCAGAAAGGAAGGTTCAGTCTGATGAGCGAGGTGCTCACCAAACAGATGTCCAAGAAAGTCAGGGACAAAAGTGAGAGACAGAGAGACCTTATTGAGGATAAGGGCTCAGAGAAGAAAAACCCATCCTCAAGAGATCGCCAAGGTTTCCGAAGGGCGCGCTGGGGTGGGGGTGGGGAGACTTGCTCTGGCAGGCGTGGTTTGGGCCTGGAAATATACCAGGAAGGGGCTTACCCTAGGGGGAATATGCAGAAAAGAACACAGAGAGGCCCTTCTCTCCAGTAACCGTAGCACAGCACGGGGTAGGGGGAGCCCAGGTTTCTGCCTGAAGCCCAAAGCCCTTTCTCGCCCTCTTGCAGCCCACACCCTTGAGCAGTGGGGAGATGGGTGGGGGGCAGGAAGTGCGGTTCCAGTCGCCCCTCGCCCTCGGTGGCCGGACAGCTGTTCTGCGCAGCTGCTGGGGGCTTGTGGGGGGGGGAAGGGGGGCTGCGGCGGATTTGATTTGATTCAGGCCCCAAAATAGCCATTGTAGCAGGAAGTGGCCCCTTCCCCCAGCCCCTCCAGGACACTCCATCCGGGGGCTGAGTTTGACACCTTAGAGGTTCTACCCCTTCTTCGCTTAGCCCCTGATCTCTCCAGCCCCGTCCTTTCTTCCCCCACTCAGCCCTAAGCGCTTCACCTGCTGGCGCTGCGCTCCTCGCCGCCAGGCTCCACACCCCTTCCTCCAGGAAGCCCACCGGGATCTGGGCCTCCAGCGCCAGCTCTGCCCACACAGGATCCCAGCTCCTCCTCCAGCCCTGAGCGTCTCGGCCGGGGCCTGTGGCCAGGCACGGGCGGGTTGCGGAGGGCACACAAAGACGCGGGCTGCCCCGGCCTTTGATGAGTAATAGCTATTCCCTGGAGCCACGATTCCACTCGGCTGCTCCGGCGCCCCCTGCCCCTCCCCACTCCAGCTCCTCAAATAAGACTCGTTTTTGTTCGCAGGACACAATGCGAGAAAATGTCACCCAGGGGGCGTGCCCCCTGGCCCCCAGCCCTGACAACCGGAGCTCTTAATCACTTGGCCTCCTTCCTCCCCAGCCTCCCTCCTCAGCAGCTGGTGGAGCTGGGGGAAGGGGCGGCAGTCAGGGCGGCGGCGGGGGGGGGGGCAGGTACCACCTTCTTGCTTTGAACTGTCTTCCAGCCCTAGGTCCCTCCACAGGAATATCTCCTGTATTCATTTGGTTCTTCTCTCCGCGGTGGCAGCGGCATCAAAACTGGCCGAGGCCTCTGAACCAGAGAGCTGGGAAGGGACTCCAGAAGGAAGCATTAGGAAACTGTACCGAAGCCTTGAAAAGTGCAATAACAAAAGAAAAAGGCATCCTCAGAAGTGGCAGTGGTGGATAAGGACCGATGTCTCTCTCCTCTCCAGCCACTATGTCCAAACTGGCCTGCCAAAGATGACCTTTAGGCTGAGAGGCCCCTGAAGAGATACTTGTTTGGATAGATTTAGGGCAGGAATCTTTCCATATAAAGGCCCTGTGGCCAGTGGTGGCATTAACGATTGGCTGGGAGAGACAGAATCGCCCCCTCCCCGTTTATCTCCCTAAGAGCCAGTTTGACTCCACCATATCAGTGGCCTACCTAAGAACCATGTGCTTGCTAGGCAAACCCAACCTCTCCCGTTCTCTTCCTAACCAAAAGACTTCTTCTGTATACACTTCTAGATCCTGCTCTAGGGAGGTCTTTTTCTCTTTTGACCCTGTGTCTCATTTACCAGTCAGGTCCATCGTCTGTCTGTCCTTCTAAAGCCTGTATCCACCTGCTCGCTTTCCGGTCTCCTCAGATGCCCCCTCTCACCTGCCCGCCCCCCGCCCCCTCCCTCCGGCCTCCCTGCTTGCACTCTGGTCCCCCTCAGACGCATTTGCCACACAGCAGACAGAGCAATCTTTATGAAATGGAAATCAAATCATGTCACTTCCTCACTTAAAAGCCTCCACAGACTTCTCATTGCCCAGAGAATGAAACTCAGATTTTGCTGTGAGTGAGGTGGGGAGGGCAGAAAGAAGGACAAGGAAAAGGCATTTTGACTTTTCATTGTGTATGAGGAGGGAGCTCACCCCGCCCCCGGTCCCCGTGCTGCCAAAATCAGGTGGTAATGACGCGGAGAGGCCTATAGTCTTATTTTGAAGAATACACTGGACTGATCAAACTTGTGTACCGTGACTCAAGAAGCCACACTCCGTACCCACAGCCCCTTACAATTCTTCTTTTCCTAGACTCCATGAGATCCGGCAGAGAGAAGGGGAGATTACAACCCAGAGTGTAATTTCCCAGACCATTTGTGCAAGCATTTAATCACTCAGCACATGTATTGAATCCCTCAACCGAATCAAGCCCTGGTTAGGCATGGCGGTACATAAATAGGAATTATGGCCTAGCGGGGAAGGCAGATCACAGGGAAACAGAAGCTGTCATGGAACCTTGGGGAAGTAACGTAGGGAGGATGGAAGGACGCAAAAGAGACAAATGTTTGTCCTTGAACTCAGCCTTCACAGAGGAGTCAGGCAGAAGTCCAGGCTGGAATTCTTGGCAGAGAGGTAAAGTCCCTGAAAGGATATGAAGTGCGGTACAGACAGGTCAAGGAGCATGCTGGGAAATGAGCCCGGGCTGGGAAAGCAAGGGTCAGACCATGAATGGACTCGGAAGCCTTGTTAGGACTTGGTTTGGTCTTCAGACCACAAGGCTACAGAGGAGTTGCTAGAGCAGAAAAGCACATAATCAGATTTGTGCCTCAGAAAGCTCTCTCTGGCAGCAGAGAGATATGATAGGCCGGAGAAGGGACAGGCTGGAGTCTGGGAGACGGACTGGTTCCGGAAGAAATGGTGACAGAGGGGGTGGGGACCTGTTCAAAGTAAGCCTGTCCAGACTTCATGACCACGGAGTCGGATGTGTGAGACCAGAAGGCTTGATGGCAACACCTGGATTTCAAGCTCAGGCGATTGGGGGAGGGGAAGGCTGGGGTATGTTGGAGTGCAGACACCGGAGGGACATGCAGGTGAAGACCTGGAGACCTAGTCTACCCTTGGAGACAAAATGTGCCCTGGGGAGAGGGCCTAAGAGGTCCTGTCAAAAGCATGGATAGCCAGAGAGTCCCTCTTGGTGTTCCAAGGAGGTTGCTGCCCCTCACCTTCCAGAGGAATGCCCTTGCACGGTGAAGCAGGAATTGTTGTGTACCTGCAGAAACCAGCACCACCCAGAGGGTAAAGTGAGCTTCAAAACTCCCCACGACTGCCTTAGAAAATATCTGACTAAACAAATCCTCACATTTTTCAGATGCAGAAATGGAGACTCCGTGGGTAGAATGGCCTTGCCAAAAAATGATTGCATTCTGGTGGGGAGGTGGATTCTGCATTTACTTTTGATCCATGCACAATCTATTTCCATGGAGCGTAAGTGTGGCAGACAGAGGGAGCCAGCACACAGGGTCAAGGGGGTGGGGGAGGGTGTTCTGGGAGAGGGTCTGGAGTCCTGGGAATGGCTTCCCTCTCCAGGGTGGATGACTCCCAATCTCTAGAGCATGCCACCCTGTACTCAAAGACACTGGCTCCCCCTAGTGACTGCTGGGAGCATTGCTTTTGGTCTCCTGCTGGCTTGGAGTTGAAGTCCCAAGAGAATAGGACTCAGTTCCCTCTGATCCATCCAAACTGAGCCAAGTCCCAGTGATCCTCCCTGGGGACAGACCCTCCTTCTCACAGAGGGCACAGTCACTCTCAACAAGGCTAAAAGCTGGCCCACAGGGGCTTGATTCCTCAGGGACAGAAATGTTTCAATGACTTCCAGCAAGGGGCAGGGAGACTTAAAGAGTCAGTCCACACCCGTGTTTCTCACAGACCAGCTGGGAGCTCCTGGAGGACCAGAGTCACCCCCAATTTCCCTGCTGTTTCCTCCAGGTTGAACATAGTGCTTGCAACGCCGCTGTTCAGTTGGAAATGGAAGCCCACCCCACCATCAGCCTCTTTTTTAAAAGTTTTTCTTTAAAGATTTATTTATTTATTTTGTTTACAGTGTTCGGTCTGCATGTATGCCAGAGGAGGGCACCAGATTTCATTACAGATGGTTGTGAGCCACCATGTGGTTGCTGGGAATTGAACTCAGGACCTCTGGAAGAGCAATCAGTGCTCTTAACCTCTGAGCCATCTCTCCAGACCCCCATCAGCTTCTTGCTCCTGACTGGAATACCCACACACATTGAACCTCCACAGTTCAATCCACCATGAAGTTAGTAACGTGTTATTTAGGTGTTTGAGATCGAACCCGGAGTCTAGCGTGTACTAGCATGTCTAGGCAAGGCATCTATGCTGAGCCACATGCCCAGCCCTTGTCGTGTAGGCATTTAAATAAAACAGTTTCCAGGGCCTGGGGAAATGGCTCAATTGGTAGTTTGCCCCTCAAACAGGAGGACTGGGCAAAAAAAATGAAGGACAGCTGTATATGCTTGCAATCTAGGAAGACGAAGACAGGAGGTTCCTCGGGGCTTGCTGGTCTGTCAGTTTGGCTGAATCAGTGAGCTCTAGGCTCAGGGAGACACCTTGTCAATAAATAAGATGGCAGAGTGTGGTGACACATGCCTTTCATTCCAGCATTTGGATGGCAGAGGCAAGCCTGTCTCTATAGGTTCAAGGCCCGTCTGGTCTGCATAGTGAGACCCTGTCTCAAGAAGTAAGAACAAAGACAAAAACATGGTAGAGATGTGATTGAAGAAGATACCCAAGATCAGCCTCTGGCCTCCAGATGATGGATTCCCAGGACCCACTCAGACACAGGCCCGCCTCCATACTCCTCCTTTCCTTCCAGTCTGTATGTTAGCGTCAGACTACAGGTCAGGAAGGTTAAGAGCTGGGCTTCTGTCACTTCTGAGAATTGGCCCCAGCAGGGAACCTGGCAGGCCACAGCTGGACAGTAGCTGTGTTGGAAGAAGGAAGGGGCTGACATTCTAGGTCTGCTTCTCTGAGCTCGCTCTTGAAGAGCTGCCGAGTTGGGCCAAGCCCGGCGCCCTGGAATGATCTGAATGGTGTTTTGCTCTCTGTGAGTGCTAAGTGGTGGTGGCCAGGGGTAGAGCAGTGTTGCAGTGTCCCTTGAGAGCTAGCAGTGTTCAGGGGTTGACCCTAGAGAAGCTCAGCTGCACCACAGCAAGGAACCCAGCCCAGAGGACAGACAATAGGGAGGAAACCCTCCAGCTCCCTCTCCCACCCCCACCAGCGCTAACCATTACGCCAACCTTCCTGGAAGGAGCTGGTAAGCGAGGCCTCTGCTCACAGGGCGGGACTGAAAGAGCCTGTACAGAGTTGATATTAACCAATCGGAAGCTGGGCATAGTGGTACGTGCGCACCTTGAATCCCAGCTAGGACAGTAATGGAGCTCTGTGAGTTAGAAACCAGCCTAGTCTACATAGCGAGTTCCAGGACAGCCAGAGCCTGGGGATGGTGGAGGGGAGACCAGCACACTAATACATACACAGTATTTCCTGGGTCTAGTAGAGTGTCTGATATGTATGTAGGCAATTGAGAGCCATCCATGCACAGTGAATGAATAGATTAGGGATAGCAATGTCCCTCTCAAGGAGGTGTTTAGAGGGCTTAAAAGAATGAGTGTTGACCCTCAGCAGGAATACTTGCTGGGGGTCAACACTCTTCCAGGAAGTCAACAGCTGCCTTCAAGTGGGCCAGCCTGCGACTAGATACAAAAAATGCTCACAAAGCGTGTGTTCTTCCCCTTTATCTCCTAAACTAATTCTGCTTAATGTAATAGGCCCACGAAAGCTGCCACCTGTGCAGTGCGTGGTCTTGGTGCAGGACTCCAAGGTACACTCTGTGGTGTGGCTCAGGCCTCCAGGAGCCTGGAGCAAGCCAGCAAACACACCAATATACAAGTGTCCAGGTGCCAAGGTGGTTGGGAAGGTGTGTTCTCATCCCACTGAACTGAGTAGGTGGGGGGGGAGGCAGGAAGAGTCTGTGTACCACTCTTAGAAGGGACCTCAGAACCACTGTGGAAGAACACCAGTTGCCAGGGGAAGGAAAGAGAGGGGGCCTGGTCTCCCTGCCTCTCTCCCCCATAACCCTCCACCATCACCATGAGAAGCCCTGGCTTTAGTGTCCCTATGTCCCACTCTGACTCTCCTCCCTCCCACAATTCTGCACATCTCCGATCCATCCCATCCCTACTCTTCACGGTGCCCTGGTCTCTGATGCGCAAACTCCTTTCCACCTTCCCAGAAAGCCCCTTGTTCCTGGCAGTCTCCTTTGCAGCTTTCCTGCAGGGATCCAGGAAAGGTAAAGCCCCTCCTTGCTTCAAATTTACTTTTTCTCATTCTTACCCTTCCTTCTTTGCTTTGGTTTGGTGGAGGTGAAACTTAGGGCCTTGGACATAGAAGACAAATCCGTAACTGCTTCTCTTTGATGACTGCCCCAGTCTTTTGAAAACCCATTCACTTTCCCCCACCTTGTGACTACCTGTTCCTTGACTAACTCAATGAACCTCCCCACGACCAAGAACATCTCTTAAGCCTCTCATTCCCAACACCTACTTCCTGACAGCCACCTCATGTCCTTCCTCACTCTCTTGGGTCCCCGTGGCAGTGGCAACTCTTCCTCAAGGGCTCCCAGTCAGGTACCATTTTAATACCTGATAGGCCTTCCTAGATTCCAGTCTCTCTACCCAGCTTCCCCTCTTGGGGAAGAGCCAGCCAGCCACTGCTGCAGAGGATTACAGGACTGGCTAACTCCAGCCCCATCCAGGGTGGGGACCCCTTCTCCTTGCCACGTCCTGCAGCCCCCCCCCGCTGCTGTTTTCCCATCCCTAAAGAATCTCTGACACGCTCAACTGCCACTTCCTGGTGCCCTGCTTGTCATCTTCTCCTGTGCTGGCAGAAACATTCAGAGACTAGAGGACTCCCTAGGGAGGACGCCAAGTGAAAGAGGCGCCATAGGAAGCCAGGTGTTCAGTCGGATCCCAATTATCCATACATTATAAACGAGGGAAGGATGCCAAAATTCTAACAGTGGCTGTTTCTTACGGTTCGCTGGGTTTTATTTCAGTTTTTGTGATCCAAAAAACAGCATTATAGAAAAGAAGAGAAAAATGCCTTTAACTAGATGTCTTGTGTTTATGCCTAAGAAGAACAGGCATTTTCTTTTGCTGCATAATTATCACGGCATGTTCTCTGTAATTAATTAATCAATACTGTGAGTAATTATTTTGATATACACATATCATGAAATGATTATTCCAATCAAGCAAGTTAACACTTTCTGCTTATTTTTAGAAGTCTAGGAAAGCAACTTTGGTTACATTTAGAGTTTTATTTTCTTTCTTTCTTCTTTTTCTTTCTTTTTTTTCTGACAACAGGGTTCCATTTACATAAAGTTCTGTCGCCTTTCTTGTCTGTTGTTCTCATTCTCTCCTTCTCCTCCTCCTCCTCTTTCTCTCTTTCCTTCCCCTCCTCCTATTTTTTGAGACTGTGTCTTGCTCTGTAAGCCAGGCTGTCTTCACCTCATGATCCTCCTGTCTTGTCCTGAGTTCTCTGACCGTAGGCATGTGCCGCCGTGCTTGTCTTTCCCCTCGTCCTGTGTTGTCAAAGATAGATTTGTACATAGTACCTACACATATAGAACTCAGTGTTCCAGCCAACTGTGACGGCACACACCTTTAAACATTACACCGGAAAGACAGAAACAGGTGGCTCTCTCAAGGCCTGCCTAGTCTCAAAATTTTTGAAAAGGAACTCAGAGTTCCAGAAGGTGAATGGAGTGAGGACCACCCTACCTCACTGCTCCCAAAGATACACATTTTAATTAATTAACTAGTTAGTTTATTAGTTGATTAACTAACTAGCTACCTTCAGCCAGGTCTTGCTATGTAGTCCAGACCGCTCTCTAATTCATCTAACGTCCCCTCCACAATCTCCATAGTGTGGAGAGATTGTAAGTAGACACCATGACTTCCAGCCACTTTCAAGTCTTCATTTGTTTGTATCTTGAGAATGGGCCATATGTAGCCCAGGTTGGGCTTAAACTCACTGTCTAGGCAAGGATAACCTTCCTTGGACTCCTGATTCTCCTGTCTCCACCTCCCCAGTGCTGGAATGACAGTCATGTGCCACCACACCTGGCATCTCTCTTTCATCTGTTAGTGTTGGTGTCCTCTCCGTGTTTCTGAGCACAAATGCACTAGAATTCCCCACTGTACCTATTGCCTCCCATCAGGGAGATGAAGATTGAAGGCATTCATGTCCTCTCCCCTGCCCCCTCTTACCTGAAGCAGCCATCTAGTACTTCAGGCAGTCTTTGAAGTGCTAACCTCATCACTAGGAACGCATTCCTTACACTAAGCCATGTCCTATGCTCACATCTCAGGAATGAACTCAATTTTTTTGAAAAAAAATTCTGACTTGTTTTCTATACACCTGTTGCTGACTAATCCTCACACTGATAGAAGTAAAATCTTCTCATAGTACTTTTCTTTGTTTGTTTGTTTTTTGGTTTTTTGTTTGTTTGGTTTGGTTTGACACAGGGTTTCTCTGTATCCTTGGCTGTCCTGGAAACTCACTCTGTAGTCTAGACTGTCCTGCAATTCATAGAGCTCCACCTGTTCTGCCTCCCGAGTGCTGGGATTAAAGGCATACACCACCACCGCCCGGCTTCTCATAATGTTTTATTTGTTTGTTTTATTTCTGTGTCTGTGCAGGAGACTGGGGAAGTTAGACGAGGTCATCAGATCTCCTGGCACTGGAGTTATAGGAGCCTGTGAGCCATCATATGGGTACTGGAATTCAAACCAGGTCCTCTAAAGAGCAGCAAGTGGTCTTGGGTCCAGAGCCATCTCTCCAGCCCCTATCTTGTTTTCTTTTGAGGCAGGATCTCTCACTGACCTGGAGCTTGACAATTAAGCTAGGGATCCTCTTGTCTTTGCCTTCCCAGTGCTGGGATCACAAACTTTGTGTGTGTGTGTGTGTGTGTGTGTGTGTGTGTGTGTACATGTGTGTGGAAATCAGATATCAACATATCAGTCTTTTCCTTAATTTTTCTTCACCTTATTGGTATGTGCGTGTTCATATATGTGTACATGTTTGTGTGTGTGTGTTTGTGTGTGCAGGTTGGTGCAGGTCTACAGTTGATGTTAGGTGTCTTCCTCAATCACTCTCTACCTCCTTTTTCAGAGAGGGTCTCTCTCTGAACCCAGAGCGCACCCATTAGGTAGATTGACTAGCCAGAGGCCCCCTCCAGTCTTCACCTTCTCAGTGTTGGGATTCTGGGAACTCACAGCCACACCTAGATTTTTTTTAGATGGGTTCTAGGAGATTGGATTTAGTTCCTCGGGCAGCAAGCATTTGTTTGGATGAGTTATTTCCCCAGCCCCTCTCTTGGCCTCTTCAACCTCCTCTTCCTTCCCCTTCTTCTCCCATCTGCTCTCCACATTTCTAGGCTTCCAGATAACTTCCATCCTCCTAGGTCCCCTTTTCCCTCTTCCAGTTTGATGTCTTGTTTTCTTTTCTTTTCTTTTTTCTTTTTGTTTTTTTTGGGGGGGTTGTTTTTTTTGTTTGTTTGTTTGTTTTTTGTTTTTTAGACAGGGTTTCTCTGTGGCTTGGGAGCCTGTCCTGGAACTAGCTCTTGTAGACCAGGCTGGCCTCGAACTCACAGAGATCTGCCCGCCTCTGCCTCCCGAGTGCATGCTGGGATTAAAGGCATGCGCCACCATTGCCCAGCTGATATCTTGTTTTATGAACCCTATCTTTTTTCAGCTTTCCTTCCTCTTTTGCTCTAGTACATCCTTAAGTAATTTCTTGAGAAATGCACAAGGTAAAACATTTCTGTGGTCTTATATTTAGAGTATGTCTCCTGATAGCTTTGCCAGAGGACAGCTTGTGGGAGTTAGCTCTGTCTTTCCACCATGTGGGTTCTGGGAATCGAACTTACGTCACCAGTCTTGTGGCAAGCATCTTTTCCCACCGAGTCAGCTCAACATCCCACAAACATTTTAAATCTGGGTTTTTGTTTTTTTCACGGTTGCACTCTTTACATATACAGGACGAAGCCTTTTCTCATACAAATAGGTTGCTGGCATCTTTCCAACATACTCAGGTCTTTAATTTCTCCTAATGACATTTATCATTTTATCACACAGGTATAAATGTGTGTCCCTAAATATGTCATGGTTTTGACACCATTATAAGTGATAAGTTTCCAAGTGTCACTTGCATTTTTCATCATTCCTAAATGTAGCCACTGGCTATAATAGTAGTTTTGCACGCTCTTTGGGGTTTCCCACACGTGTAATCATGTCATCTGCTAATGGAGTTTTACTTCTCTTCCAATGTGTGTGCTTTCTTGTTTCTTTTCTGCAGAGGCTATGCGCCCCCGGGACTATGCTGTGTGAATGAGAGTGAGCATCACCTTCAGTGGGGGCGGGGAGCTGCATATATCTGTATATGAGTATGCACAAGTGTGTGAGAAGACATGTGTAGGTGTGAGTGCATATGTGTGTTCATGTGTATGGAGGCCAGAGATTGATGATTGATGTAGGGTGTCTTCTTTGACTGCCATCCACTTTAGCTTGCTTTAGAGGAGCTTCCTGCCAAGCTCCTGATGACAGGAAGGTGGCCACGCCCACCCAGCACTTCTGTGGGCTCTGGGGAGCTAAACCCTAGTCCTGAAGCTTGGCAAGGTGCTCCAGCCATCAAGTCACCTCCCCAGGCCTGGGCATCTTCTTTCACTTAAAGAAAACATTTCATTTTTCATCTCTTCCTCTTTTTCTTAATACTGTCTTGTTTTCATGAATGGTAAAATCTTTCTCTGAATGTGTCAATTACAGCAAAATGTTTAGATCTTTGGCGCTTCTCGTCTTAGAATATGCTAAGTTTGTGTTGTTTGGTTTGGGTTTGTTTAGTTGATTTTCTTTCCTGTTACTGTTTTTCTTGTGTTGAATTATTGTCGGTTGTCTGATTGCTCTGGAAGAAGAGTAAGAACCCTAGGGTAACTTATTCCCAGATCCTTTCTTCCTGTGGATTTGACAGTCCAGCCACAAACTACATTTCCAAGCCTGTTTTGTGACCTCGTGAGATCAAGTAACTGAATTTTCAGCAATAAAACCAGGCAGAAAATATATGTGCCATTTCTGCTTCATTTGCCAAAAATAAAACCTCTACTGTTTCCTCTGTTTTCTCCTTCCAGCAAATCAGAACATAGATGTACCATGGCAAGATGAAGATTATCATTTAGGGGGCAGTTACACACACACACACACACACACACACACACACACACGCACACACTAGAGGGCTGGGGAGATGGTTCTGACATTAAGAGTACTGGCTGCCCTTTCAGCTGACCAGAGTTACATTCCCAGCAACCATGAGGTGTCTCACAACCACCTAGAACTCCAGTCCCAGGGGACCTTTTTCTGGCTTCTGTGGGAACCAGGTGAGTGCATGGCACACAGGTTATACATACAGACAAAAGCATTCTGACAGATAAAATAAAAATAATTTTTTTAAGATTTATTTATTTATTATGTATACAGTGTTCTGTCTGTCTGCATGCTTGCTGGCCAGAAGAGGGCACCAGATCTCATTACAGATGGCTGTGAGCCACCATGTGGTTGCTGGGAATTGAACTCAAGACCTTTGGAAGAGCAGTCAGTGCTCTTAACCTCTGAGCCATCTCTCCAGCCCTAAAAATAATTTTTTATTGATTTTATTGAGATATACATTTTTCTCTGCTCCCCTCCCTGCCTCTTCCCTCTCCCTTTCAATCCTCCCCCAAAGTCCCCATGCTCCCAATTTACTCAGGAGATCTTGTCTTTTTATACTTTCTACTTCCCATGTAGATTAGATCTATGTAAGTCTCTCTTAATGTCCTTATTGTTGTCTAAATTCTCTGGGAATTGTGGTTTGTAGGCTGATTTTCTTTGCTTTATGTTTAAAAACCACCTATGAGTGAGTACATGTGATAATTGTCTTTCTGGGTCTGGGTTACCTCACTCAAAATAATATTTTCTAGCTCCATCCATTTTCCTGCACAATTCAAGATGTTGTTATTTTTTTCTGCTGTGTAGTACTCCATTGTGTAAATGTACCACATTTTCCTTATCCATTATTTGATTGAGGGGCATTTAGGTTGGTTCCAGGTTCTGGCTATGACAAACAAAGCTGCTATGAACATAGTTGAGCACATATCCTTGTGGCACAATTGAGCATCCTTTGGATATATATCCAAAATTGGTATTACTGGGTCTTGAAGAAGGTTGTTTCCTAATTTTCTGAGAAGTTGCCACACTGACATCCAAAGGGGTTGTACCAGCTTGCATTCCCACCAGCAATGCAGGAGTGTTTCCTTTTCCCCACAACCTCTCCAGCATAAGCTGTCATCAGTGTTTTTAATCTTGGCCATTCTTACAGGTGTAAGATGGAATCCCAGAGTTGTTTTGATTCACATTTCTCTGATGACTAAGGATGTTGAACATTTCCTTAAGTGTCTTTCAGCCATTTTAGATTCCTCTGTTGAGAGTTCTCTGTTTAGGTCTATACTCCAATTTTTTATTGCATTATGTGTTCTTTTGGTGTCCAATTTCTTGAGTTCTTTGTATATTTTGGAGATCAGACTTCTGTCTGATGTGGGTTAGTGAAGATCTTTTCCCATTCTGTAAGCTGTCATTTTGTCTTGTTGACTGTGTCCTTTGCTTTATAGAAGCTTTTCAGTTCCAGGAGGTCCCATTTATTAATTGTTTCTCTCAGTGTCTGTGCTGCTGGGGTTCTATTTAGGAAGTGGTTCCCTGTGCCAATGTGTTCAAGTGTACTTCCCACTTTCTCTTCTATAAGGTTCAGGGTAGCTGGCTTTATGTTGAGGTCTTTGATCCATTTGGACTTGAGTTTTATGCATGGTGATAGATATGGGTCTATTTTCATTCTTCTACATGTTGATATCCAGTTATGCCAGCACCACTTGTTAAATATGCTTTCTTTTTTCCATTTTATATTTTTTGCTTCCTTGTCAAAAATCTGGTGTTCGAAGATGTGTGGATTGATATCTGGGTCTTCTATTCGGTTCCATTGGTCCTCCTGTCTGTTTTTATGCCAATACCAGGCTGTTTTCAGTACTGTAGCTCTGTAGTAGAGTTTGAAGTCAAGGATTGTGATGCCTCCAGAAGTTCTTTTATTGTACAGGATTATTTTGGCTATCCTGGGTTTTTTGCTTTTCCATATGAAGTTGAGTACCGTTCTTTCGAGGTCTTTGAAGAAAAAATAATTTTTAAACACCCAACACAACAGAAAGAAATTGAGCCTCTGAGTGACCTGTAGAGCAAAACTAAATTAATTTCTGCTGAGCATAGTGGCATACACCTGGAATACAGCTTCAAGAGAAGTTAATTTCTTTTTTTTTTTTTAATTTTTTGAGATAGGGTTCTCTGTGTATCATTGGAGCTTGTCCTGGAACTCACTTTGTAGACCAGGCTGGCCTCGAACTCACAGAGATCCGCCTGCCTCTGCCTCCTGAGTGCTGGGATTAAAGACATGCACAACCACCACCTGGCAAGAAGTTAATTTCTATCTTCTTTGTGTGCCTGTGGGGGGGTATATGTGTATTTATTTGTTTTTGTGTGTGCACATGTGAACGCATACATGTGGAAACTAGAGGTCATTGTCAGGTGACTTCCTCAATTGCTCTCCACCTTATCTCTTGAGGCAAGGTTCACTCAGCCCAGAGCTTGCTAATTTAACCAGACTGGCTGACCAGTGAGCCCCCAGGACTCTCTTGTCTCCATCTCCTTAGCACTGGGGTTCATATAGGCTCAGGCAACTAAACTGACATCCTGTGTGGGGCCAAACCCAGATCCTCAAGCTTGTTTTACTGACTGGTGTTTTTTTTTTTTTTTAAAGATTTATTTATTTATTATGTATACAGTGTTCTGTCTGTCTGTATGCTTGCTGGCCAGAAGAGGGCACCAGATCTCATTACAGATGGCTGTGAGCCAACATGTGGTTGCTGGGAATTGAACTCAGGACCTCTGGAAGAGCAGTCAGTGCTCTTAACCTCTGAGCCATCTCTCCAGCCCCTGACTGGTGTTGTTTTTCACTTTTTACTCTTGTCTCTTTTGTGGGGCCTGCCACCCAGCTCCCAAATAAATACACAGAGTCTTATCCTTTCTTATAAGTGCCTGGCCTTAGCTTGGCTTATTTCTAGCCAGCTTTTCTTAAATTATCCTGTCTACCTTTTGCCTCTGGGCTTCTATGTTTATCCTGTATACCTTCCTTTCTGTGGCTTACTGTGTAGATAGGTGGCTGGCCCCTGGTGTCCTCTCTCTTTTTCCTTCTTGCTCCTCAGTCTTCTCCTCCCAAATTTCTCCTCCTATTTATTCTCTCTGCCTGCCAGACTCACCTATCCTTTCTCCTGACTTGCTATTGGCCTATTCAGCTCTTTATTAGACCAATCAGGTGTTTTAGGCTGACAAAGTATCACAGCTTCACAGAGTTAAACAAACGCAACATAAAAGAATGCACATCTTTACATTATGAAACAAATGTTCCACAGCATAAACAAATGTAACACATCCTCAACTAATATTCCACAACAGAGCATCTTCCAGTCTGTCATGATTTATTGTGCATTTATTTGTTTTTTGAAATAGTCTCTCATATGTAGTTCAAACAGGCCTTGAATTTACGGTTCTCCTGGCTTAACCTCCAGAGCACAGAAGAGCAGGCATGTGCCACCACACCTATCCAGCTCACTGTCATTCTCCCGAGTTCTCCAGATGCCATTTGATTTATGATGACCCAGAAGATGAAATGAAGGATCCAAAGTTTACAATAGTGAGAAACAGCACCGCTCTCCTCAGAGAACAACTCTGTCTGGCAGACCATCAGTTTTTATTAATCGTTTCTTGGGTTTTGTTTTGTGTTTTTTTTTTTGTTTGTTTTGTTTTGTTTTTTGGTTTTTCGAGACAGGGTTTCCCTGGATAGCTTTAGAGCCTGTCCTGGAATTCACTCTGGATACCAGGCTGGCCTTGAACTCACAGAGATCCACCTGCCTCAGTCTCCCGACTGCTGGGATTAAAGACGTGCACCACCACCGCCCAGCTTTGAAACAGGTTCTTGCTATGCAGTCCTGACTGGCCTGGAACTCATTATCTAGACTAGAGCAGCCTTGAACTCATCAAGATCTATGTTTTGTGCCTCCTTAACACTGGAATTCAGGGTGGTCCCACATGTCCTGCCATTGTTTGTTTTTTGAGGCAGTATATTGATATGTAGCCCAGACTGTCCTTCAACTCATGACCCTTACGCTTCAGCCTCCTGAGTGCTAGGATTATTTGTATGAACCACACCTGGTTACACTTGTTATTTTTAAATGGATTCAAAGTATTAAATTTCCCATTTTTATTTTGAGTATATGGAATTCATATTTTAAAACTCTTTGGGGAACTTGATAGCTTTAAAAATAGAACAGTGTTCTATAATAAAATAGTTTAAGAATAGCTGGAGATGTAAGTCAGCGGTAGAGTGCTTGCCTAGTACGCTTGAGGTCCTGGGGTCAGATCTTAGTGCTGTCAAAAATAAAAATTAAGGACTAGAAGGATGACTCCGTAGTTAAAAGTGCTTGCCGCCCTTGTAGAAGACAGAGTTTAGTTCCCAGCACCCACATCGATGTATGACTCCAGCTCCAGCAGAGCTGCTGTCTTCTGACGTCTACCAGCACCTACATACAAATAAAAATATATATGCTTTTTTTAAAAATCTAATTTTTTTAAATTCCAAGAAGTTGCACACAGTGGTGGCACATGCCTTTAATATCAGCACTTGAGGAGGCAGAGGCAGGCAGATCTCTGAGTTTGAGGCTAGCCTGGTCTACAAAGCAAGTTTCAAGACAGAACTGTTAGAGAAACTCTGTCTCAAAAAACAGAACAAAACAATTCAAGAACCATTGAGAGATGGTGAACCGCCTGGGTTCTTTCATTGGGGAATTTCAAGTGTTAGTACACTTGAGTCTGCTCTTCTGCCCTGAAAGAATGATCCACTCTGGTGCTTTGCCAGGCCAGCACAGCCTGGATGCTGAGACTGGCAGGGGATGACGGGATTGAGACGCCAAGGCTTCTTTTCAGGTGGAAGAATAGCAACCTTTATTTTACCCCGAGCTAAAGCCTTTTATACTTCTACTGCTTTTGTGGAAAACCACCGGCCAGAAAGAACACAAACATCCTTGTCAATTACAGACCACAAGGAAGTTCCGCTGTCGGTCAGGGGGAGTGAGGGCAGCTAGATCACAACAGTGCTTCAAAACTTTCCAGGATCCCCCAGTACACATAAAATAAAGCAAAGATTTCCAGCCACGCCTACAATAACTGGCACTTGCTCCTTTCCCTAGTGTCACTTTCTCACCCACTCACTACACTCCGGCCGTGTTCATCTTCATTTGATGTCTTCAGTGGACCAAGCTTGACCTGCCTCAAATCCTTTGCACTGTAGGGAAGTCGTTCCACCATGATAGGCCAGCTATGGAACATAGCCACTCACAGTCCCCCTCAGGAAGACTGAGAGGAAGCTCAGTGGACTCACAGTCCTGTTGGAATGACTTCTGGTCCTCCTGAAACACAAAAGAAGCTTGTGAAGGGATACAGGTCCCTCTCGCCCTCACCTGCCTGTGCTCCAGGCACATTGCCATGAGACAGCTTGTCATAGACCACCAACTCTGATGACACCCTAGGCTTCTGTCCCCCACCCCGCAGAGACAGCTGCCAACAGCGGTGTAGCATGGCATCAGCTCCTCAGAAGGGATGGCCTGTCACCATGCCACACGCATCTCTCTGACCTTTGTTGTTGTTACCGTTCGTTTCCACGCAGAGGGGTCAACAGGAGGTGGTACCTCGGGCTACTCTTTTCTCATTGCCTTACCTGCCAGACCTCCTGTTACTGACCTACTTGGTGTCTGCCACACACATACTGATCCTTTTGGTCACACGCTCTCCATTCCTCTGCCCTTCCCATCCCTTCTTATAACCTGCCTCCAACGCCTTCTCCTCATGAAGACTTCCTTGATTAGCTTGTCCAAGATGGACCACTCTGGAAGACACTGTGGGCTCCAATTCCAATACCCAATCTACCTTCCATCCTTCTTCCTCGCTGGGGAGGATGCTCATTTTGATTTGCTAGGGTGTTGGAGATCATAAGGTTTAGAAATCAAGGCCTCCCTCCAGAGCTCCTCTTGAGTCCTTGAGCCCCAATATGTCAATGCTGTTCTTTTGCCAGGAACTGGCCTGGAAATGGGCAGGGACACAGGTCTGCCCAGTAACAGAAGATGTCTGATGGGCATATCGGAAAACCTTTTCTTCATTCTTATCAAAAAGTCCCCAAAATATGGCATGCCCCATTCTTGCCTCCTGGCTCTCATAATCTAATTATGAGATTAGGCTTGGACCTCCTGTAGCATCTTGTGACCTTGAAGTGACAAGTGTGAAAACAAGAGTCAGTACCTAAAGGTGTCAGGAGGCCTGCATCATCCATGAGACTGGTGTGCGATGCAAAGTTTTCACTGTCACCTAGCTTGGATCTAGAATCATGACAGAAACACACATCCACGTGTGTCTGTGAGGGAGTTTCCAGAAAGGCTTAACTGAGAAGACCTACTCTGAGTGTGGACGGCGCTATCCCATAGGCTTAACTGAGAAGACCTACTCTGAGTGTGGACGGCGCTATCCCATAGGCTGCACCTACCCTGAGTGTGGAATGGTGCTATCCCATAGGCTGCACCTACCCTGAGTGTGGATGGTGCTACCCCATAGGCTGTGTCTTGGACTAGATAAAAAGGAGAAAGAGAGTGAGTAAAGTGTATCAATGTTGATCTGTTTTCTCCCTGCAGATGCAAGGACTGCGCTTCACACTCCTCCCACCCTGCTTCACGCTCCTCCCACCCTGTTTCACACTCCTCCCACCCTGCTTCACGCTCCTCCCACCCTGCTTCACACTCCTCCCACCCTGCTTCACGCTCCTCCCACCCTGCCGTTCTCCCCGCCCCGACTGAGCCAAAATACTCTTCCTTCCTTAAGTTGCTTTTGTTGGAGATTTTGTTACAGCAATTAGATAAGTAATTAACAGTGTGAGGGCCACTGGATAAACCACCTTCCTACACTATCTTTCCTTATTGCTTAAGACAGTTGAGTTCACATTGCTGCTGCTGCCCAAACTTTCCACACAAAATCCTCACCCCCTCCAACTGTTTGCTTATATCCTTCATGAAACTACTCAAAAGTTTTCATTCCTAATTTGATTTGTCTAGCAGTGGATCTCAACCTTCCTAATGCTGTGACCCTTTAATTCGCTTCCTCATGTTGTGGTGATTCCCCTCCACCATAGAATTATTTTTGTTGTTACTTCATAACTATAATTTTGCTACTGTTATGAATTGTCATGTAAATATTTTTGGAGGAGGAGTTCCAATGAGTCGCGACCCACAGGTTGAGAACTACTGGTCTATTCACCCCCCCCCCACCTCAGAGTGTAAATTCTAAAGGGCCAGAATCCCGTCTTCTTCATTTAGCCCACCATCCAACATACCTGGAATAGGCTTCTTTGTATACGCGCGTTAAGTGGATAAATCAAAAGAGCCACCTTTCTGTAATCACTTACTTAATTACCGTCTTCTCTGTGTGTGGAGTTCCAGACCTAGTGTTGCTAAGCTGTTACTGACCATGCAGTCTCTCAGCTTGGAAAATTGCAGTCGGCAGTATCACCGCATCTGCCATTTGTCAGCTGTGTGACTACGGCGTGTTACCTGACTTCTCTGACCAGACTTCACACTAGGGCCCTGAAGACAGCTCAGTGGGATGAGGCGCCTGCTGCCAGACCCAACAGCCTGAGTTTATTCCTCAGACCAACTCCTGTGAGTTGTCTTCCGACCGCACACACACTGTGGCCACATGTGACCACACACATAGACACTCAAATTAGTAAATCAATGTCTGTATTCATATTTTATGTATATGGGTGTTTCGCCTGTATGTATGTCTGTGCACTAGTGTGCCTGGTGGCCCCAGAGGCCAAAAGAGGGCATAAGGACCCCGAGACTGAAGCTATAGACAGCTGTGAGCTGCCACGTAGGTGCTGAGAATTGAATCCAAGTCCTTTGGAAGAGCAGCCAGTGCACCTAACCCCTGAGCCATCTCTCCAGTCCCATAAATGTAATTTTTTTAAAAACTCCATTTTGCTATTTCCAAATGGAGACATAAAAATGGGTCTTAAAAGGCATTTGTAAGTGCTCAATAAGGGTTTAGTGAATAGGTGTACTGCTAAATATCTTTAAGCAAATATAAATATTCAATACATTCTGGATCTTTTAAAAGTTTTATTGGTGTGTGTGTGTGTGTGTATACTGATAATGCCCCCCCTAGAGGCCAGAAGAGGGCATTGCATCACCTGGAACTGGAGTTACAAGAAGTTGTGTACACATCTGCTGTGTGCTAGGAACCAGGCTCAGGTCCTCTGGAAGAGCAACCCTGTGATCCTAATCACCAAGCCCTCTCTCCAGCCCTCCCCCCATTTTTCTTTCCCCAAGACAGGACTATTTTATATGCCCCCTTTTTTTAAGTGCTGAGGTTTGAACTGAAGGGAGGTGCTCTGCATCTGAGGCACGCAACCAGCCTCAGCAGCTTCCCCAGCAGGGCTCTTCCAGACCTTTGTGCACCCCACAGCCTTTGCAAGCCCTAAAATGCAAGCCCGCGGTTCATTTATTCAGTGGTTTACTAGAAGAGGAGGGTTTTCACATAGTGAGTCTTCCTCATTTGGGTTATATAACATCATTCACATTTTTTTTCTGATGAGATTTATTTTGTATTAATTTGTAAGTACTTAGCTTATATTCCCCCCCTTACTACCCTCCCTACTCCTTTCTCCCACCTTTCAGCAGTCTCTTTCTTCTTCCTCGTGTCTCTTTTCTGTTCTGTTCTGTTCTCTTCTCTTTCTGAGACAGGGTTTCTCTACAGAGTACTGACTGTCCTGGAACTTGCTAAATAGATCCGGTTGGTCTCGAACTCTTGGAGATATCGGCCTGCTTCTTCCTCCCGAGTGCTGGGATTAAAGGCGTGCACACCATGCCCAGCTTGTTTCATGTCTTTGTGTGTATATGCACGCATTCCCTGAAGAGTTGTGTATTTACAGAACAATATGTCCACGAGAAATAATAACCTCAGTACTTCACTTTAGATTTTTATCGTGTCGTGAAGAGGAACGTTATAAAAGTCACTATTTGCTCAATTGACAAAACTGGAGCGCAGACGTGGGTTATAGTTAATCAAGAGGGAGTCTTTGTATTTACAAAGTAGTAGGAGAGAGAAAAGTGGAGCACAGGGAGAAAAATAACAACAAACGCTTGTTGACAATAGGTAAACTTGAGAAAAGATACACAAATACAACTAAAAAAACAACAACAAAACAAGCAAACAAACAAAACAAGTGCCCAGAAGACTTAGACTCTAAATCAAACCCTTTTGCTGGAGTAGTGCAATACATGAGTTAGTCTCTTTTTTCTACTTCACCTTTTTTGAAAACGCCCATGCATCCCCTTCACC
Source organism: Ondatra zibethicus (assembly GCA_004026605.1). NCBI lineage: Eukaryota > Metazoa > Chordata > Mammalia > Rodentia > Cricetidae > Ondatra > Ondatra zibethicus. The sequence goes on from PVIU01015725.1 coordinate 35,021, forward strand.
ACCCAGTTACTTCCGCCACCAAGTGGAAGCCCAGCTGCTTTCTGATCCTGCCCCCTCTGCTCTTCTGCTGGCAAGCACCGGGTTACGAACCACGCACGTGCATTTATTACCAAGGAACTACAGTCCCCGAAAGGCTTTACGGCAACATCCCATCAGTTACCACCAAACAGAAGAAGGTTTCCTCCTCGGGCCCGCTGCTGCATAACCTTTTGGGAGTTGTAGTTAAACTCAGTAAAGCCACAGGGCCCACGGAAGATAGCAAACTACGCTTCCCAGAATGCATTGCACTAGCCTCCACCAATTGAAGGGACGGATCTTGAAGAGGGCGGGAGAAAGGGAAGAGCTGCCTGCCGCACGCGCAGTACGTGAGGCTGGGGAATTCATGTGGAGGTCAGAGTGGAAGCAGGTGAGCGTGGTAGGGGTGGTGCAGGCCTCTGTGTGTAAGTGTCTGTAGCCCTCCTTTGCTCTCCTGCGTGCAGTGGGGGCGTGGGATGCATGTGTGGATATGCCTAGCGGAGAAGGGGAAAAAGGTTGACTCCAAAGCGAACCAGGGGTTGTGCAAGGGAAGGGACAGGATAAGGAAAAGTCCAGAAGCCAGTAGAAATAGAAGGGACTGGTGTCTCATTGTCATCGGCGGAGGATAGATGTGCGTAGAGAAAACGGGATAGTGTCGCTGTTGAGGTCTGGCAAAGGGGGGGGAGGGAGGATTTGAAGAGGGCGACACAGGGGCGGGCTTTAAAAAGTTCAAGGCTGAGTGGTTTCTGGTCCGTCAGTGCTCTCTCCCACCCCCCCACCCCGCCGCAGCCCCACCTCCAGCCCGTCGCTGCTCTGCCTCACTGCACCCTTGCCAGCTCTCGCTTTCTTATTAACCGGTATGGGGAGAAGTTTTACGATACCTTCTAGAATTCGAGTTCCTCATTCTAACCCTGGTTCTACTACTTAACCTCTCTGTGCACCTCACCAGTAATAATTTTCATAAAGAAACGGAAGGTTGAATAAAACTGTTGGAGACTGCCCAACTTAAAATGTTAACAGGCATTATCCTCTTCGTTGTTGGCATGATCCTTGTAGTACATTATTTGAATTATTTTTCCAAACCCAAATTGCACAGAGTCAACCACACACACACTCTTGTGGCCTATTCAGCTAGGGAATGGGAGCGTGGTTTTCTGTGGTACTAAGTTCTCTGTGGGTACGAGGCATCGTTCCTATGATGAGCCAGGTGCCCTAGACTTTTCTAGGAAAAACACCTGCAAAAGCAAAGGTGATGCTACATTTTGCAAGATGTGGAATGTTGTTACGGGGTTTTCAGTGAGTGAGTTAGCGCTCACAGGAGTGGATATGTGAAGACCTCTTGTATCGGAGAGAGCTTTACCCGAGGATTTCGTGTCAAGTTGTTTTGTTGTTTTTACCCCTTGTTTAGGTGTGAGTGGGTGCAACAGAAGGAATCATGGCTGCCAAAGTGTTTGAGTCCATCGGAAAGTTCGGCCTGGCTTTAGCAGTGGCAGGAGGCGTGGTGAACTCCGCCTTGTATAATGGTGAGGCCCTGAGGAGGGTGGTGCTTTCTGGATGATTTCTGTTGACCTGCATAGTCCACTTGGCACCCCTGTCGCTAGCAGCTGTGTGAAGGTGTGTGCGGTTAAGAGGGCTTATCCCACGTACTGTGGTTGTGTGTTAGCAGACGCCCTGTCTTCACGTAGGCAGTGGTTCTCAGCCTTCCTAATGCTGCGACCCTTTAATACAGTTCCTCATGTTGTGCTGACCCCCAACCATAAAATCATTTTCGTTGCTACTTCATAGCTGTAATTTTATTACTGTTATGAATCTACTACTTAATAGTGTAATCTTTATTTACACCTAGTATGTAACAAAATATGTAAATATCTGTGTTTTCCAGTGGTTTTAGGTGACTCCTGTGGAAAGGTCATTTGACCTCCTCAAAGGGCTAACGGCCACAGGTTGAGGGCTGATGACTGAGAACCTTTGTCCAACAGGAGCCCTCCTGTCCGCTTGCTGGTTGGTGTTTCTAGTGCCTTACCCCAGTCTGAAGTGAAGTCTGTTACCCAGATGCCTCTGCCGAGCGGCAGGATCTCATTGGTTCTCTTCTGCATGTGGGTAAAATAACTTGGCAAAATCTCTCAGTTTGAGAGACCTTGTCCTGAGAAAGAAGGTTTTGCTCAGCTAGTTGCAAAGAAATTAATTTTGGGGATGCATTGCCAGGCATTTGATAGTGCCACAGGGCTTAAGCTGGGTTTTCTTTGACTCTGTTTTATGGCCTTTATAGGCAAGCCCCTCCTCCTGGTCCCTGCTTTCTTTGTTGGACAAAACTAGAAAACACTAGTTTTTCCTCTTAGGATTCCCTTCAACTTTGATATTCTTTCAGAATGGCAGCAGATTTCATATACTTCCTGTATGGTTTTTGTTTTGGGTGTCTTAGTTTTTTGAGACCGAATGTCACCGTGTAGCTCTGGCTGTCCTAGAGCTCTCTACGTAGATCAGGGTGGTCTAGAACTCCCAGAGATCCACATGTCCCTGCCCCCTGAGTCCTAGATTTAAAGGTGTGCACCTCTATACCCAGCTCAAATGCAGTGGCTTTAAGCAGCCAGAGCCGTATCCTGCTGGTTTGTTTTTAAGACAGTGTCTCCTGTAGCCCAGTTTGGCTTTGAACTCCTGAACCTCTTACTCCTGGCTCTATGACTTTTTGATGAGTATTACTTTCAGAGTGAAAGTTTTTAGACCAATTCTCAGTTCAAATAGGAAAAGAGAGAAAGTAGCTACTTCAGCCAGGGTCTGGTGGCACACTCCTGTAACCCCAGTTCTTGTAAGGCTGAGGTGCAAGGATCATGAGTTCCACACCCACCTGGCTTTGTCTCAGGAAGTCAAAGGGGGAGGGAGGGCGAGAGAGAGATCTGCTCAGCTCATGTGGCACACTTCGTGTAGCTTCACCTGTATGCCGGACCATTTTTAAATTTCACACTGAGTCCACAGGACAGCTATTAGATTCTGGGCAAGCTAGCCATGATGGTGTTTGCCTTTAACCCCAGCACTCTGGAGGGGGAGGCAGGTGGATCTCTGAGTTTGAGGCCAGCTTGGTCTACATAGTGAGTTCCAGAACAGCCAGAGCTACATAGTGAGAACCTATCTTGAAAACAACAACAACAAAAAAAAACCCACGGAAGTGAAACCCCCACCCCTTATGCTCACAGAACTGGCAGGGAGGGGTGAGACAGAATTGTGAGTTCCAGGCTAATCTGAGCTATATCTTGAGACTTTATCTCCAAAAGAAAGGACAAAACAATGGGAACGTTACATTTTAGTGAGGACCCTGCTTCTGGGAACAGCTGATTAAATTGAAGCTAATATATTCATGCCATCTAGTGAAGATCTCTTGAGTTATGGAACTCTAGGGAGGCAATTCCCGGCATTGTGCTGGCGGGAGTTGGGGGTGGGGTAGGATGGTTAATCAGAAACTCAGTGGCCAGTTCTTTAAAGGGGAAGGGGGTGCTAAGGAGCAGCTTCGGAGTACCTGGGGAGACCTACAGGGAGAAATCGCTTGCTCAAGAAGACAGCGCGCAAGGAAACCTTAAAAATGAAAGAAAGAGGCAGGTCTCTAAACACTTCAGATATTAATTAAAGGGAGAAAAGGGCCGGTGAGATGACTTAGTGGGTGAAAGCATGCACGGCACCTGAGGGACCTGAGTGAGTTTTATCCCTGGAGCCCGTGCTAAGACAGAGGAACCAAACAGGCTCCACAAAACTGTCTTCTGACAACCACACATGCGTCATGACCTCCCCCCACAAAAAAAGGATTGGCAAGATGTCTCAGTGGCTAGACACTTGCCACCAAGCCTGATAACTCAGGTTATCAGGACCCACTTGGTGGAAGGAGAGCACTGACCACTGCAGTTGCTCGTCCTCTGACCTCCACGTGAGTACCATGGCTTGCACACGCACACATACACGAAAATAAAGAATTTTTGCAAATTTTAAAGAAAGAAGCAAGGATCTTGCAAAGGTAGAATCCTTCCTGATAGAGTGACAGGGTATTTCTGACCTATCATTATTTCTTCCTAGTGGATGCTGGGCACAGAGCTGTCATCTTTGACCGATTCCGTGGAGTACAGGACGTTGTGGTAGGGGAGGGGACTCACTTTCTCATCCCTTGGGTACAGAAGCCAATTATCTTTGACTGCCGCTCACGACCAAGGAATGTACCAGTCATCACTGGTAGCAAAGGTGAGTCTTGCATGTAGCTGATAAAGGAGATGTGGAGGTGTGCCGTGCCGTTCTGTTCATCCCAGAAACATTGGTGGGTTACCCGGATGCAAGAGGTTAAGAATATCTGTGCCAGGCATGGTGGCGCCCAACTTTAATCCCAGCACTGGGGAGGCAGAGGCAGCCAAATCTCTGAGTTTCAGGATAGCCAAGGCTATACAGAGAAACCCTCTCTCTAAAAATCAAACAAAAAAATTTCCTGTGTGGGGAGACCAGGTATAGTGGCTCACCCCTTTAATCTTAGCACTCAGGAGGCAGAGGCAGGTGGATCTCTGACTTTAGGCCAGCCTGGTCTACAGAGTGAGTTCTAAGTCAGGCAAGGCTATGTAGAGAGATCCTGTCTTTTTTTTTTTTTTAAAGATTTATTTATTATATATACAACATTCAAGAGAGATCCTGTCTTTAAAAAGAATTTCTAGTATGGGAGCAGGCAGGAGTACTGGGGGCACTGGAAGAGGGCACACCAAAGTATAATGGTTCATATATGGAAGTACCATGATGTGTGTCCAGGGGTGGAGCTCAGTTGGTAGAATGCTTGCCTAGCATGCCGGAGACCCTGAATTCAGTCCAGCACTACATAAACTGGGGGTAGTGGTGCTTGCCTGTAACTCCAGCACTCCATAGCAGAAGGATCAGAAGTTCAAGGTCATCTTTGGCTAAGCTCTGATATCTGAGTTCCTGTTTCAGAAGAAATAGAAGGGAAGGAAATGCTATAATAAAATCTATTACTTTGCATGTTAACTTGAAAGGTTAATTTAAGGACTAGAGAGAGGCCCACTGCCAAGCCTGACAACCTGAGTTCAATTCCCAGGTCCGGTGTGTAAGAGAAGAACTGATTCCTGCAGTCTGTCCTTTGACCTCTTCACACACATCCTGGCATATGCACACCCCTAGCACATACAATACATAATACATAGATAAATAAGTAAATGTTAAAGGTTAGCTTTAAAAAAAAGAATTCCAGGCTGGTTAGTTGAGTCAGCAAATAAAATTTCCTGGCATCAAGCCTGAGTTTGATCTCCAAAAACCACGTTATGGAAGTAGAGAACTGAGTCCTGCAAGCTGTCTCCTGACCTCCGCGCGCGTGTAAAGTAAAAATTTAATTAAAAAATGATTATAGAGAATGTGTAATGTGATTGTCCTGGAGAGGTGTGTGTGGACTTGTAGACTGAAGTATATATTTAAGGTGAACACAGGCAGCAGGATAAATTCAGAGACAAATATAAAGGGTTAACCTAAGAGTTCCATATTGGGGACTGGAGACATGGCCCAGTGGTTAGGAGCACTTGTTGCTCTTACAGAGAGCCTGAGTTCAATTCCCAGCACCCATATGGTGACCCCAGTTCCAGGGAGCCAACAAGCATGTACGTGGTGCTCATACTTACATGCAGACAAAGCATCATACTCCTAAAGTAAAACAAATCTTAGGAAAAATATTTATATGCTGTTCTAACTTTGAGGAAATCTGATTTTTTTTTTTTTTTTTTTTGCTGTGGTTGACCCTTTCCCATCAGCTCTTGGCTCCTGTCTTCCTGCCGCGGTTGACCCTTCCCATCAGCTCTTGGTCCCCGGAGTGACTGTCCAAACCCCTGTGACTGACGACTTTCCCTTTGCCTTGCTTTCCACGGTATCTGCTCCAGCGGGGCAGACCTCCGATGGCTCTCTCACTGGTCGGCCCACACAGCCCTGTGCTGAGATACCCACTGGATATCTAGTGAGAGCCTGAAATGGTGGTGCCCTTACTGTTCCCCTCCCAGTCACGGCGCAGGCAGCAAATCACACTCCTGGGAGGAAGAATCTTGTGGGCTTGGTGTGCTGAGCACTGGGTGCCCTCAGGGCTGTTCCCCAGCAGATGCTTGCTTCTTGTGCTGTGCCAAGCTTGGTGCTGGCTTGAAGGCCGGAGTACAGGGGTGACTAAAAAGAGAACTATTGGGACTTCGGTCCTCAAGGCAGGTGTGAAAATAAGCAGCTGTCGTCGTAAGAGAAGATGGCCAAGGGTGCGTGGAGCACAGAGAGCTGCCCGGTCTCCCTGTGCTGGCTCTTGACTGGAGAACCTGAAGAGTGAGAAGTTAGGAGAGAGGAGGAGAATAGGAAGTCTGCCCTGCTCCTTTGCAGTGTGCTGGGTCTGGCTCTCCTGCGGCAAAGAGAAAGTGAAGTGAGGTTGGGTAACAGGGAAGACTAGGTTCGATTTAATATCCCCCTAGATTCTGCCTCTGGGCTCCCCTTCTATGTTGTCGCACAGCTGTGCTAAGGGTGCAGTGTGTACCTGCACTTGTTAAAATCGGGCCGGGCGACTCCCGAGGTCAGGCTGTGTGTATTCGTGGATTCCCCCACCCCACTCCCCCCCACCCCCCCCGTAGCTGGCTCAGGAGTCTGCCCTTGGTGCTGGTTTCTTAAGCGCAGTGTGGCTGTGCTCTATCTCTGCACAGCCTGACCTGCCAGGGAGCAGGAAGGGCTGACTCTCTCCCTGGGTGCGTGTGGATGATGAGCCCTTTGAATTTACCCTGCCAGGGGCTCGACTACCTTTGTTTAGACTTAGCAGGATTCCTTGCACACCGGTGCACTGTAGTGCCATCTGCCCCCTTCTCAGGTAGCAGGAGGTGGGCCCTGGCTGAGTGTGATCCCCTAGCCTTGGTCTGCTTTACGTGTGAAGGTGTTCTTCCCACTGATTTCCCCTCCAGTTCCCCCCACCGTTTGTGCTTTCTCCCCAGTCTCACAGACTAGTACTGTCAGTTTGGCTAAGGCTTTATCGGGCTGCCTCATTAGTAACCGTCAGAGTGGTACCACGGCCCAGGTCAGTGGGCTCTGGATGCTGTTCCCAGGTCCAAGTCACCCAGGCCTGAGGCCTGACTTGAGCACACACACCGGCCCTTGGAAAGGCTCACTCTAGAATTCTGGGCGTTAGCTTGTGTTTTGTCTTAATTAAGGTGTTCACAGTCCCAAACACTCTTCAGTCGCACCATGTGAACTGCTCTCATCAGAGGGCATTCAGGGTGTACTGAAAAGCCAGTGCATCATCCTGCCAGTGGTTCCTGAGTCTGCGGTGCCAAGTGCTCTACTGGGCCCTCCGCTGCAGAACAGACAGAGCTGCCCCTTTCCTCTCTGGTCTAACCGACATTCTGTGTATGGTTTGTAGTGGACTTAGGGTAGGAAGGGCATAGAGAAGTCACCTGTGGTTTTGTGTTTAACTCCCATGCGTTCCCTGCTCTAAGATTTGCAGAACGTCAACATCACACTACGTATCCTCTTCCGGCCGGTGGCCAGCCAGCTTCCTCGTATCTACACCAGCATCGGCGAGGACTATGATGAGCGGGTGCTGCCTTCCATCACCACAGAGATCCTCAAGTCAGTGGTGGTGAGTGAACGGGATCCTCTCCCCGTGCCCAGAGCACAGCCGGAGAGCCGGCCAGGTGGTGGTGGGTGGGCGCAGCTGTCGTTTCTCCTCCCTCCGTCACTTGACCTGTGCTCTGTCCGTATTCCCTTGGGGACAGGCCCGCTTTGATGCTGGAGAATTGATCACCCAGCGAGAGCTGGTCTCGCGGCAGGTGAGTGATGACCTCACAGAGAGAGCAGCAACATTTGGGCTCATCCTGGATGACGTGTCCTTGGTAAGATCCTTGGGGAGGCTGAGGGGGAGGGGCTTTGTTTCTGGGCACACAGGGTTAGGTCTTATGTCCACTTAACTGGTTGTGGGGCATGAAAACTTAGAGATGCCGGAGGCCGCTGCCTTGGGTCTGTTTTTCATTGAGCATTCTTTATGCTCCATCTGCCACACACGCTTTCTTATAACCTCTGATAGCCCTGGATGGTCCCTAACCTCTGAACTATTTCCTAGGCTTCCTGTTGGCCTCATCGGGCACAGGGAAAGATTGACAGGTCTGGGAGAGGCTGAGTCTTCCTCTCTACAGTAGACCCAGCCTGGCTCCAAGATTCCAAAGCTTAGTTAAGAGGGCCTGGGAACCCCTGGTGAAAGGTGACGGAGTGCAAGTGAGTGACTGTCCCCCAGGCCTCGTTTAAAGGGGCAGGAGACCCTCTGAGGTATAGGCTGACCTCTTGAGACTTTATATTCTCTGTATTGATGTGATGTTGGGTGTTGTAACTTGGACAGAAAGCAATATGGGCAGTATAGTGTTACAGACCGAGGTGAGAGGAAGGGGTTGTGTTTCTAGAATCTCTGGGAAAAGTCTTGGAGTGATTAGTTCATGTAGCAAGGCAGAGTGCTTCCTGTTCTGTGGCTGGCTTGGGAAAGGCTGGGTTTCCCTTCAGCATCTGTGCAGCTGTTCAAATAGCCATTCTCTGAACAAGCTCTGCTCCCCCCAGGCATGGCCTCTCTTCTCTCTCCTAAGAGAAGGGCATGTGGCTCCCTCTACTGGCAATCTGCCAGGCTGCAGCCTTGGGCTCTGCTGAGCACTGTACCCAGGCTCCGCCACTGTTAACACAACCTTGGCTGTGAGATTGCATGGAGTAAACTTGGCATCTTTCTAGACTCTGACCACATACTCCATCCTGGGGAAATGTGGGCTGACCACAAGAAACCACTGCTAAGAGGTGCGAGGAGAAAATTAGATTTCCTGGGGAATTTTCTGCCCTCAGCTGGCCCTCTCAGAAAGAAATTTTATTCTTTAATTACACATTTAGGTTTTCAATTCTTAGGATTGTATTTCCATATCCAGAGTTTGAACAAGAATACAAGAGTATCAGGCAGAGTTGAGCAGCCGCAGTACAACTTCGCTGGGCATGTTGGCCCACGCCTGGAATCCCAGCCCTGTCTCGCCATGAGTTCTAGCCCACCTGGGCTACAGAGAAAGGGTCTGTCTCAAAAAAAAAAAAAAAAAGTAAAAAACAGAAACAAACCAAAAGACTTAAGGGTGTAATGAGAAAAATTGTGGAAGCCCTGGGGCCAGGATTTTCTCTGCTAAACTTTGAGGTTGCTTGTATTTTAAAAAGCAGAGCTTGGGAGTGGAGGAAGAAATGAAGCGAACTGCATTTGGTACCTAAACCAAAGCCTTTCTTCATTTTGTGCCCTTTTTCAGGTTTTTTCCCCCCTAGATTTATTTATCTTTTACTTGTGTTTGTGTTTCGTTTGCATGTAGGTAGGTGACTACACATATGCATCCAATGCCCCATAGCTGGAGTTAGATAGTTTTGAGTCACCGGATGGGTGCTAACAAACCTGGGTCCTCTACAAGAGCAACACATGCTCCTGAAGCAATCTCTCCAGCCCCTGTGCCTTCTTTTTCAATAGAAAGTTGGATGCAGTGTTAGGAGCGTCGAGTTCTGGTCTCTGTTGTGTATTATCTTTAGAGACCGGCACTTCAGCCAAATAGCCCCAGCTATCTGTGTGATAGGAAGGTCTGTAGATTGTCTGACCAGAGCGCTCGCCCTGGCCAATGGCTTTACCTGCTCTTCTTTTAAAACCTTTACCAGACCTAGTGGGTTGGGGTTGCCATGATCTGCACAGCACCGTTTCTGTCTTCCTGTCGAGGAGTGGACGTGCTGTGAGAAGGAAGTGGACTGGTTAATCCATAAGCAGAGAGCATCAGGCTCTCGCCTCCCTGGGAACCAGCTGTAGCCTGTGCTCTCAGGGGCTCAGTTTCCCATCTGCTTTCCCACCCAAGTCTTAGAACAGGGCATCAAAAGATCTTGAAGTGCGACAGTCAGTCGTGGGGGTCTTGGAACCCACAAGTCTCCTCTAGGGAAGTGATTGATTAAGTAGATCCTTTCTGGTGTCCATGGGCCCCATCAAAAGCCCCAGGTGCCATTTTCTTCATGGGGTGACCACAGTGAGGGTGACAAAATTCTGTGTAGGCACAGTTTGATCAGCTAAGAATACAGAGGTGTGAATGAGGGCTCAAGATGGAAGAGCATCTCCCTGTGCCTCCAGCTGCTGCTAGAGCCACTCCTGGCCTCTTTCTTCGAGTGGCCAGGGAGGCCTCTGAGCAATGCTGTCTAAGCAATTACTGCTTCAGCTTGTACTCACTTTCTCCCCATAGACACATCTGACCTTCGGGAAGGAGTTCACAGAAGCAGTGGAAGCCAAACAGGTGGCTCAGCAGGAAGCGGAGAGGGCCAGATTTGTGGTGGAAAAGGTGAGCGTTCAACCAGATGGCAGGAGCAGTTTTTCCCTTCTCCTGTGCTCGGCTTCCCCATCTGCTGGGTGGCCTAGAAATTTGTCATCCGTCATCTGTCCAGATAACCAGAAGAAGGTTGAGGAACCTTACTCCTACAATCAGTTCCAGAGGCTTTGAGGGCCGTCAGGGATACGGGGTTATGCTCCTAAATCACAGAAGGGTCACTCTTTTCCTGCTCACCCAAGATCAAAACCCTCTCCTACACATGAAAAATGTTACTCCTGGACTCTTCAGTTTCATCGAGGAATTACTTTTACACCGTGGTTACATAGTGAAACTGACAGCAGAGAGGATCAAACATGCCAGATGTGCTATCGTCTCCTTTGGGGAGGGGTTTCTGTGGCTGAATCCATCCAGATGTTTGAGAGGAGTAGAACACAATGTATTTGGTGTAGTATCCTGTTCTTCCTGGTGTGTGTAAAGGCTGTTTGCTATCTGCCTCTCCCCACTGCTAGTTCCTAATCTAAGGATCTTTAATTCTTAAACTCGAGAAGAGAGATTTAGTTGTAGGAAGTGTAAACCCTGAGTGGGCAGGAATGTGTTTTGCTTTGTGTCTACTGTGACTCCAGAGCCTGTGTAGCATCATCTGGTGGTGGTGTGTGCATAGGAAACATTTTGAATTGGGCGTTAGCTTGGTGAAGGGTGCTTCACTAGCGTGTGCTGTGTCCTGGATTCTGTCCAGCACCAATACGGAGGATGGGAGGGAAGACTGTTGATCTCGGTGTCTTAAGGACAAAATCTCCTCCCATACTCTGAAAGTCATATATCCTGATAGATGTCATCCTGTTGGTATTGGTACTGTGAGCCAAGGTCATCTTTGGGTGCCGGTTGAGAAGTCAGTGTTTTTCCACAGGTGATTTCAAGGCGAGTCATGGGAGCACACTGTGCTGTGGAGCTCTTCTGGGTGCTTAGTTTTCTTGCAGTGCTAGGGGTCAAACCCAGGGCTTTGTGCAGGCTGGGAGAGTGCTGTGTCGCTGAGCTGCACCCCAGCCCAACTCTGCTAGGGTGGTTTTGGTTTTTTTTTTTTCTTTCTGTAACCCTGGTTGGCCTAAAATGGCCTATGTAAAGCAGGCTGCCCTCAAACTTGGTGTGGTCTTCCAGTCTGCCCCTGCCACCTTAGCGCTGTTAGATTACAGTTGTTAGTCACTACACCTGGATGTTCTGGCTTTGGTGGAAGCCATTTTGACCTGGCATCGGAGGGAAAGATGGGCCTGAGGATTGATTCCAACTTCCCTTTTCTATTTTCCATGGCTTTGCATCAGAGTAGGAGTGACCACGCCAATACAGCTAAGCGAAGTGTGTCCTACAATGACAAGTAGGCCTGAAGGGAAAGAGAAGGGTTGGGTGGACAGTATTGACTCCATCACGAGGGAAGGATTCTTCCAGAGCGCCTTGAGGACTCTGTGAGGGTGCCTGACTTGGTCCTGGTTAGGCCACAGCCTGACGCGCAATGCTACGGTGTAATCCCAGTCTCTCTGCTCCTCTCTTACAGGCTGAGCAGCAGAAAAAGGCAGCCATCATCTCTGCTGAGGGCGACTCCAAGGCAGCCGAGCTGATCGCCAACTCCCTGGCCACGGCAGGCGATGGCCTGATTGAGCTGCGGAAGCTGGAAGCGGCTGAGGACATTGCTTACCAGCTCTCCCGCTCTCGGAACATCACCTACCTGCCAGCGGGGCAGTCGGTGCTTCTCCAGCTTCCCCAGTGAGCCCCCTGCTTGCACCTTCTCAGGCCAACCAGGCCATGGCCTCCATCATTCTGAATACACTTTCCTTCTGCCCCACCCTAGAAATCACTGTGAAATTCCATGATTGGCTTAACGTGAAGGAAATAAAAGCAGAATCACTTCAGATCTGTAATTACCAAATGAAACTTTTGTTGTTCCACTT
>PVIU01015726.1:0-47286 GCA_004026605.1 Ondatra zibethicus
GAGGAGGAGGAGGAGGAGAAAGACATATCTTCTATGGTCCTGGAACCAGCTCCTTTCTAGATAGCGTGAAATGACTACATGCATGACCTTATCTATGTAAGTCTGAGCGTCTAACATTCTTAAAATGCTTAGCATAGACCAATGCTTTGAACTTAGAAATAACCCATTACCATTGAACAATTTCCTGTCTTTCACTAGAAAATTCTGACATTCTGTCACCCCCTCCCCCTCCTCCCCTACTCTCATTTTCACCCCTACACAGGGAAGATAGATGGGGTCAGTTTCACGGTAATGGTAATTCCTTTTATAGGCAACCGAGGCAGCATTCCATCACCAATTCAGTACCAGCAGTCAGAAATACCAGTGTTAGGCAACAGTCAAAAAATTCCAAAGCCTTTGTGGAAATTGCTGTGTTTCTGACTTCAAGGCACTTTTTAAACATTTCTTCCAAGATTATCTTTCAGGGCACAAGTCTGACCATTAAGCAAATTTATATTAATGCATTGGGCAGCAAGAGCCGTTTAACTGAGCACAAGACTCGGTAGATCCTCTCACCAAAAATAGAACTCAGGGAGTGACAGCAGGGCCTCCTGCCGACTGAACCATCTTTACAAACAGTTGTTCTAGTTTCAAAAGAAGAATATATTTTTTCAATCATGTTTAGACATTGTGTAGCTTAAAGGCAAGCACACTAAGATTAATTGTGTTGTGACCATTAGCAAAGCAGGCTTGAGATAAATGGTCTGCTCGGAACATCTTTCTCACACCACATGCAGAATTTTATTTTCTGTATTGCTCTCAGATGGTCTCAAGAGTTCACTGTATTTATATAAAGATTCTTTGCCTCTCCAAAGCCTGGAATGTTGATATTTTAACACGCCATCTTCAAAGACTCCAGTGTGAAAAGAATGCATTTTTAAAAACCTGTTATCTATATCCCAGTGTTATTTACAAAAGAAAGGGAACCTTTTATAACAAATATATGTAAATGAGTGGTTCTCAAGAGGGGGTAGTTTCATTCCCTAGAGGTCATAAGGCAAAGTCTGAAGATATAAGTGGTCACAACCAGTATCTAGAGGGCAGAGGCCAAGGACTCTTTGAAGTGTCTGGGACAGACCTCCGGCAAGGCATTATGCAGCCTTGGTGTCAGTCAGACTATAACTGGCCCTGCTGTAGATATTTTGGCTGCATATCACAATGCAACTTTGTTCCATCCAATGGAGAATTAGCTCATAACAGAGCAGAGCAGAAACCCGTGTCCTGTGTTGCCGTGAGTACGCATGTCCTCCATTTGCGAGTGAGACTCACCCTGTAGCAGGTCTTACAGAGTTCAATATGTTAGAGGAAGCTGGGGCTTTGTTAGTCACAGCAGCTGTCCCAGCTGTCTATGAGAAGCTACAAGGAGCTACACCTCCCACTGATATTCGGGATGGGGAGGGACCCTTATGATCTGGATATTTACCCTAGCTCTGATATGCAGCACAACCTTGGGGAACTTCCTGGCTCAATGACATTATGACTCGTGGCTCTGGAGGGTCCGTCACATGCTGAGAACACAAGGCCCTGTCTTTGTCTGTATATGAGTCTAGATTGTTTTAAAAGCCACATTCATATTTTTTCAATCCTGTCTTTTCCAAACATTGACAGGAAGGGCTTAATCAAGGTTCGGGGAACCTTCAAATTCTTCTGCTGGTTGCACACATAGATCCTATTTTCGCAGCTTGGAAGCCCCTCTTAGCTTTTGGGCACCATAAAAGACATCCTTCGCTTGTGGTAGAGCCTAGAAAGGAGCCCATAGGGGTAGAACTAATGAAACACCTCTTCATTCTCTCTTCTATAACACAGGGAAGTTGCCAAGGCAAATGTATCAGCTTAATCTTTATAACTGTCAGGCGCACTCAAATTTCAAGGCAGCAACCACTCAACTTTCAAAGTAAAATCAAAGCGGTTAGTATTGTGTACCAAGCCTTCAGATGTTTTCATCACTCTAAGCCTATGCCAATGGAGAGGATGGACAGGGGCCCGCAACAGATCGTTCAATCGCTTTGAACTTTATTTATAAACTGTTAACTGTAATTATAGTAACAGGGGTGATGTGAGTTAAGGAAAATGCCTCCATCTTAAAATCATTTCAGGGCTAAGCATATCCACGGGGACCCCGGGACCCAAACTGATTAAATGTCAGAATTCCAGAGACTAACTAGAAAATCCTGAAAATGTACCAAGGGCAGCACCAAAGTCACCATGCAGACAGAAGGACTAACATCCCTGAAGTGCTAAAGGGCATTCCACTATCAACAATAATCCCAGAAGGTGAGATGCCAAGGTTTACAGAGTTCAAATGGAAGACGAAGTTAGCCCTTGCGTTATATGCCCAGCTGAGGAATCTGTGATGTACAATGGAGAGATAAAAGTGTTCCCTGAGCTGGGCAGTGGTGGTACAGACCTTTAATCCCAGCACTCAGGAGACAGAGGCAGGTGGGTTTCTGTGAGTTCAAGGCCAGCTTGGTCTACAGATCGAGTTCCAGGACTGTTATACAGAGAAACCCTGTCTTGGAAAAACAGTTCCCCTGAATATGCACTAGCACAAAGAACACACCACTCACAAATCCCGTGTGTTAATGTTGCCTGAAGGGCTTGCTCTGGAGACCTAGAAATAAAGGAGGTTTTGTTTCTTTGGGTCTTCTGTTTGTTTGAGATAGGGTCTCATGTAACCCAGGCTAGCCTCAAACTCAGCATGTAGTAGAGAATGACCTACTTCATTTCTAATAGACCTGCCCTCATTTCTACAGTGTTGGGTTGACAGGTGCCTACCACCGAGGCCAGTTTTATGATGCGCTGGCTTAAGAGAGCAGCGTGAGGCATGAGTACATGGAATCACAAAGCCTGAGCAGAAAGGGGCAAGCCGGTCAGGAGACAAATGGCAGAATCCAACAGACTTAACCAGATGCCCCGTTTGGAGCCACAGCAGTTAGCACAGGATCCCATGACTCTCCAGCAGATTTATCGAACCGTAATAGTTACATAGTGTTTTAGAATAATATCTGAGGGCAAAGCCTGTAAGACTTAATTAAAGCTTGCTCATAGAATTTTAACATTCTAAACCTTAGCAATAAAAGATAATGAAATTAATCCAAATGGGGAAGTAGAGAGGGTCAGAGAGTGACAATTAATCTGTAAGTACATGTCTCAGTTTTCTACATTAGAAAGCAAGGGTAGTGTCTAAAACAGATGATGAAGGATACAGGACTATGGGACTTAGGATAGCTGCTCTTTGTAAAACTACTTTTGACATTTCCCAGAGGACTCAGGGAACGAGGCTGGCTAAGACCAATAAGTTATAAACCCAAAGTTGGAAAGGAGGCAGAGAAAGGATTGCTGTTCGTAGACAGCACAGTCCCCATAATGGCGGTGCCACCGAGAATCTTCTCAGACACGGTTGCCGATTGGAAATGAGCCCTGTGCCTGAGCAGAACATGTCAGAAATTGATAGTCTTAATAAATGATAAGGAATGATAACATTTGCAGAAACAGCAGAAGGTAAATTACCAAGAAGAAACTTAGACTGGAAATGCAGAAAACCTTCCTGAAGAAAACTTGACATCCATCACCGAAGTGAAAGCCAGGAAGTGGAAAGACTTGAGAGCATGAAGGTGTCTGCGTGGCCCAAGCTATCTTTCAGAAGGTTTTGGTTTGCATGTGAAATGCCCTGCCCCGCGCCCATGTGTCATGGGCTTGAACGTACTGTTGCCAGCTAGTAGCATTGTAGGACCTCCATGGGGTGGCACCCAGCTGGCAGGAGTGCTGGGGGACACATCTTGAAGAGTCTATCTGCCCACTGCTGGGGCCAGAAGAAAACTGCTACTTGGTCAGCTGCCACCATGTGACCAAAAAAGTCACCGCTAGATCTCAGCAACATAGACTGTGTCGCTCCTACAAACATGTCTTCCTTATAGGGACAGATTGAAACCTCTCACAACTATGAGCCCCAAATAAGTCTCTCCTCAACTAAGTTGTTTTGTTCATTGTCCCAGCATCCAGAAGACGAAATAGCACACAAGTGTAACATGCTCCAAATCTAAACATTTATCTAGTGGGATAAAGAATAGCCATTCATACTGGAAATTAAGACGCAGTACGCAATCTCAACAGTTAGCAGGATGGGTTACCATGTTAGGAACATACAGAGAAAGGGTGGTGACAGAGGACACAGTCCACAGTGTACTCAATGGGCAGCTCACAGAGATGGCTCCAATGTGATGCTTCTCTTTGTGTAAATTGTGTAATGATAAGATGATTCGTTAGTGTAGCCATCCGCTGACATTTTCATCTCTTTCTCATGACTGTATTGGGACTTGTCTCTTCTAGCTCTTTTGAGATGCATGATGAACGCATCGCGAAGATGTTTAAACAAACATTTTGGAGACAATCAAGTTGCCAATTGAAGTGAGATGAAGGAAGCTCTCTGTCTCTTAATGTGTCTCACATAAACTCTAAAAAGTAACTAGGAAGGAAGTGCATTTGGCATTATTATTATTAGTATTGACTCAAAAAACCTGGCAGAAAACAGTACTGTCCTTTGGAGCCCTGGAACACAGAAGCCTTTGCTAACTGTGACCCAGAGTCCAGATGCCAAAGAGAAAAGGTGGATCCTTCCAATTCTGTAAAATCACTATTGTTTTTCAGGGAAGGTGCCATAAGTAAAGTCGCAAGATGTACAGCACACTAGGAAAAATATTTCTAGCTCATTTCACGGAGAGTCAGCTAATCTTCCAAGAGCACAGACCATTTCTAGTCAAAATGACCAGTCATTTGTAGAAAATTGGGAAAAGAACATTAATAGAAAGTTTCCAAGGAATAAACTAGCTTGTAAACATGAAAAGTTGCTGAGCCATACATGTAAAAGAAGAAGAACCAAATAAAAATTTCCCTGTGGTGCCAGTTTTAATCTGGCAGTTTAGCCAAACCTAAAAGCCCAGGGCAAATCTGTAATAGGACAGGACTATTAATTTCATGTCTCCTAGGGAAAGCAATCCACCAATATTAAAACCAAAATTAAAAGCATGTTCACCCATGTTCACTTCAGCAGTTCACCTACTAAAAGCAGAATGACACAGAGAAGGTTAGCATGGCTCCTGTGCAAGGATGCCATGCAAATTGGTGCAGCATTCAGTATTTGGAAAAATGCATTTACCTGCTGACCTAGTCATTCGTTTTTTGGATTATATGCTATATGCATCTCATACTTATACAATCATGTATCAGCAGACTTTTGTCATGACTTTTCTACTATAGTAAAAGATTGCAACATCAGCTAACATTGTTATTCACTTAAATAAGTTAAAACACAGCCACTCAGTGCACTATTATACATATACAATAAAAGAAAGAAAGGGAAAAGAAAGAAGAAGCTCTTTGTATACTAATGTGGAACTATCCAGAAATACTTTTAATATATATGAATATATATAATGTATAAAAGGAAGAAATTTCTTCACAGTTTCATTTTGCTCTGTCTGAACAAAGAATCACCACAAGCACAAAAATACTCATGAAAAGGTTGCCTATGCACAAAAGTCTATGTAATAAATGAGAAATTAATAAAATTGGATGCTAATATTCCTCTAAAATAAAATAAATTCTATCTGGGTATATACATGAAAGAATGGAAAGCAAGAACTCAAATGAATACTTCTACACTGATGTTCATAACACCATGAACAATAACCCCAAGGTAGGAACATCACAAATGCTCACCACCGATTAGAAAGATAAATACTACATACTTATGTATAGTGTGGATATGTATATCCACACATATATGGATATACATATATATATGTAGAACACAGACACACATATGTGTATATATACATGACTATCATTCAGCCTTGGAAAGTAAGGAAATTCTGATGCATAACATCTTCAGTGAATTTTTAAAGGCATTACGTTAAGTGAAATAAGCAACACACGAAAGACAAAATATGACAGGATTCTATTTATATAATGTGTTAGACAGGTTTCTCCAGAAGAACGGAGGTGATAGAACAAATACATGCAAAGGGGTTTAGTCAGTTGGTTCACACATTGATTGGGTAATCCAACAGTGGCTGGCTGCCAACTGCAAAGGCTGAAAGAAAACTTAGTAGTTCTTTGGTCCCTGAGGCTGGTCAGCTCATCAGTCCCAATCTAGCACAAAAGATCTGGAGGATTCTCAAAGAGCTCTTAGTCCTTAATCCATTTTTCAAGGCCAGAGAGGCTGGGTTCTGATGGCTTAAAGGACAGCAACACAGTTGCAGTGACGGAAAATATGTACTCACAGCGAGAAGCGAAAGCAGACAGGCAAGAAATCCCTGTTTGTCCCTCAAATTCCACTATGACTGAGCCATCCCCAGACAATGCACCAAAAAGTAGCTTCCCAAGATCCCCCTGAGGTGTGTTATCTTAGTTGATTCCAGACCCAACCAAACAGATACCCAGGGTTTTCCATTACATACAAGGAATCTAGAATAGTCAAATTCATAAACAGAAAATAAAGACAGGAAGCACTGGAGGCTGGAAGGAGAAGTCCGGCTAAGAGTTCTGGTCTGGGAAGATGCGGTGATTCTGCAGATGGGGTGGAGTGCTGTCTGCACTGCTGTGATGGTGTGCTTAAAATGGTTCAAATGCTTCCTGATGTGCTAGGCATCCTTTTGCTGCTTTGCCTACAAACAAGGCCATATTGGGTATCCACGCTGGCCTTGAGCTCAGGATTCTCCGCTCCGCCCCCTGAGTGCTGAGATAACCACCACTATGCCCAGCTGCTATATACCGCATAATACCCAAAGGAACTGGCTGGTAATGAAGGCAGGGCTGTAAGCAGAACTGGGAGAGACACCACTCAACATATGTCTCTTGAACTATGTAAATATATTATGTAATTACCCAACAAGTCATTTCTGAAGAGCCATCTGGACTTCTTCTTGGATCACTTCTGCAATGTGATTTTTTTCCTCTAATGCAAATTTTACTTTTTTTTTTTTTCTTGTCCCAGAGTCTTAAAAAGCACCTACACCATTGTAAGACTGAGAGATAAACTTCCACACGCTGGAATATTAAGCAGCCATCGCTAAGTGAAATGTAGATCTGTGATTCCCTCTCGTCAATCTAGAGAGGTGCAGGTTAGGGCATCCGAGAGGTTGGTCAGGCCATGAACTGCACTTGCCTGCAGACCCCGCCTCCGACAGTAAAGGTGAGCTAGGCCAGTTTTGACCACTTCACTCAATGCTTTACTCACGTGCCTAAGCAGCCCTTTGCTCACAACTGGTCTTCCCCTCACCCTTTTTTGGTAATTTGCTTTGGTCTTTTGAGACAGGGTCTTGCTACACAGTCTAGGCTTGTGTTAAACACATAGTAATCCTCTGCCTCAGCCTCTAGGGTTCTGGGGTTACAAGTGTGTGGTCATTACATCCTGCTTTTCATCAGCCTCTGACATATCACCCCCTCTTTCACCTGGCTCCCCTTTGCCTACAGGAATCCTTCCCTGCAGGGAAGCTGCAGAAAGCAAAGAGCTTTGGTTGTGTCCCCCACACAGTGCCTGTCTGCAGCTGGCCAGCCTCCACCTGATTCCATTATAAGGGAGACGGCCACCACTGAAGCACCTGACCCCAGCAACGCTGTCGCCCTCGCTGTCGCCCTTCCTTATGTTGCCCAGAGACTTCTGCTCATCAGTCCTGTTTCGTTTTCTAGAAAGAGAAAAAGTAAATGGAGTTCCTCTTCAGTATGAGGTGGCTGTGTGTAGAGTGTCTACGTAGTATTTGGGAGGCCCTGGGTTCGATCTCCAGTACCACACAGTTCCAAAGAAAAAAAAAAGTTCTAGTTTCCATCTTGTAGGGATTCTCTTTCAGGCTTTCCCCTCTTCTCCTGATGAGCCCAGCTCTCAAATAAGCTTGACAACCCCCACCCCTAGTATTCCTGTGGGCCCACAGCCTTCCAACATACGAGCCACCTAAGGAATAAGTCTTTCCCTTCCTAGTTGAACTTAGACAGTCCAGTGCACATATTAATTATTTTATTTAACTTGTTGTTTTGTTTGCTTGTTTGTTTGCTACAGAATCTCTGTGTACATAGTTGATTGCCCTGTAATTTACTATTTAGGAAAGACTGCCCCCAAATTTGCAGCAATCCTCTCGTCCCAGCCTTGGGTTTGCAGCTGTGCGACAACATGCTTGGCTCAACCTACATCTGGACTACAGCTTTAAAACTGGTCCAGAGTAGCAGAATCAAGGAAGTTGTAGGCGGGGACTTCCTGACCCATAGACTCAGGTTAAAAAGGCTGGGCATTACATTTAGGGCAATTTCACATGGAATAATAACAAACGTGTGCTGGGGGAGGGACCAATTGTAGAAAAGAATTCAGTCATCACCTCCGTGGTTCACATGATTCATAAACTCGGTCCATAGGGACTGCAATTCAGTGATCTGCCTTGTGATCTGGGATCTGCCTTGTGATTTGGAATCTGCCTTGTGATCTGGGATCTGCCTTGTGATCTGGGATCTCCCCCACTTCACATGGGTTGACTCCCTCCTGGTTCTTTCATTAGCATTGTATATTGACCTAGTTTTATGTCCCACCTGGTCCTGCAGTCGTTCAGTCCCAGAGAAACACACAGAGGTCTACATTAATTATAAACTGATTGGCCTACTAGCTCAGGTTTCTTATTAACTCTTTCTTACACCATACATTAACCCATTAATCTTGTCTGTGCTAGCCATGTGGCTCAGTACCTTATATCAGGGAGGCCCTCTCATCTTGCTTCTTCTGCAGCTGGGTGATGACTCTAGACTGAGTCTTTATTCTTCCCAGAATTCTC
Source organism: Ondatra zibethicus (assembly GCA_004026605.1). Lineage (NCBI taxonomy): Eukaryota > Metazoa > Chordata > Mammalia > Rodentia > Cricetidae > Ondatra > Ondatra zibethicus. Next base: position 8,853 of record PVIU01015726.1, read on the forward strand.
CTGTTCTCATTGCCCGGCCTATACTTCCTGCCTGGCTATTGGCCAGTCAGCATTTTATTAAAATACAATTGTCAGGGTACAGACCATTGTCCTACAGCACATTCCCCTTTTAAAAAAGGGGTTGGGGGAAGTGTTGTGGGACAATGGTTTTACCCTGTAAAGATTTGTTTCTTGTACTTGTTTAATAAAATGCTGATTGGCCAGTAGCCAGGCAGGAAGTATAGGCGGGGCAACCAGGCAGGAAGTAGAGGCAGGGCAAGGAGAACAGGAGAATTCTGGGAAGAAGAAAGAGTAGTCATCACCCAGATGCAGAGGATGCAAGATGTGACTGCCTTGCTGAAAAAGGTACCAAGCCTTTGGTTAACACAGACAAGAATAATGGGTTAATGTAAGATGTAACAATTAATTAATAAGAAGCCTGAGCTCCTAGGACAACCAGTTTATGATTAATGTAGCTCTGTGTGTTTATTTGGGACTAAATGGCTATGAGACCTAGTGGGACAGAAACATCAATCAGCAACTGTATTCTGTCACATAGAAAGAACTGTCATGAAATGTGTTCCAGGTATGATATCAATGGCCTAATGTCACCACTTTAAACAACAAAATTATCGTTTTTAACTTTCATGCTGCTTTCAATATTTTTCCATATAAAATTTACATTTTTATTAAGATCTTGTTTTTTTCTGAAGAGCATAGACTTGCATTGGTATCTAAGATGTGAAGGATGGCATTTGTATAAAAGATAGATTAGCACTGTTTTGTGTCATTATGAAAAATAAGTTAGTATTAAGATAATTTTTTAAATGACACGAGAAGCAAAGTAGACAGCTAGGAGGACTGATAGTTCTGTACAGGTAATGACAGGGTTGATTTTGAACATTGTATATAAGTCAGTCATTTACCCATCCGTATACTTCAATCATTTTTCCTCCTGTCCTTGCTCCCTTTTCCTTGCTTCCTTTCCTTTCCTTCCTCTTTTTTTTCACTGTTGTTGCTGAGACAGGATCTCACTGTACAACCTAGTCTGGACTCAAATGCACAATTTTTCTGCCTTGGCCTCCTATGTGCTGGGATTGCAGGTGTGCACTGTCATGCCTGATACAATTGAAACCCAGTTTGCCTATTTCCCATGATTGGTCTTTCAACCCGTTTTTAATTATCTCCACCAGATAACCCTGCTCTTCATTGGATTCCATTAATCCCTCCTTTAACAGTCAAAGCAGCTTAAGAGTCAGTGAGATGTTACAGGATATATTTCATCGTCTGAGCAGTGAGATGAGAGGCAGGCCAATGTGACTTCATATTTTATAAGTAGATTTTTTAAAAAGTAATTCAAAAATTTTAATTGTGGTTAAACACATAATATAAAATTTTCCACTTGAACCATTGCACATGTGTAGTTCAGAAATGTCAAGTGTGTTTACATTGCCCCATGAGCAATCTCCAGAATGTTCTAGACTTGTAAAACAGTTACTTTTCTTCATGTTAAACAATAATCTCCATTATCCTCTCTCTCGCTCAGTCTTTGTCAGCCACTATTCTATTACAATGAAGTTGGCAACTTTAGATGCTTCACAAAAGCAGAATCATCTCATGTTTGTGGTTTTTACAACTGGCCTCAGTTTAGCGAGTGTTCTTGAGGCTCATCTCTGCTTTAGCATCAGGACTTTCCTTCCTCAGGGCCGAGTCAGAGTCCATTTCATGTGCAAAATACATTTTGTTTACCCATGTATCTGACAGTGGGTAGTTACGTGGCTTCCACTTCTTGGTTATTGAACATAATGCTCTTGTATGGAGTGTACATATTTGGTCTGTATTTACATATTTTGCACTTATAAATAACTAGACACTGGGATCCTAAGTTCTTGTCTGTTTTTTTCAAAGGAATCTCGACAGAATATTTTACAGCAGCTGCATTATTATATATTCCTGATGGCTGGACACAAGGTTCCAGTTTCCCTGGTCTCCACACCAACACTTGCTATCTTCTGTTTCTTTGACAGTGACGCTTCTGGTGATGTCTTAGTCAATGTCCTATTGCTGTGAAGAGACACCATGACCACAGCAACTCTTATAAAGGAAAACATTTCATTGGCGTTTGCTTACAGGTTCAGAGGTTTAGTCCATTATCATCATGGCAGGAAGCATGGCAGCATGTAGGCAGACATGGTGCTGGAGAGGCAGCTGAGAGTCCTCTATCTGGATCCTCAGGCAATAGGAAGTGAGAGAGAGAGAGAGAGAGAGTCACTGGGCCTGGCTTGAGCATTTAAAACCTCAAAACCCACCTCCAGTGACACACTTTCTCAAACAAGGCCACACCTCCTAATAGTGCCATCTCTTGGTGACCAAACACTCAAATTTATGAGCCTATTGGGGGTGTTCTTATTCAAACCACCATGGGAAGGTATAATGACATGCTTTCTGTGGTTTTGATTTGCATTCTCTAGCTATTAGTGGTCTTTAACATTTTATAGGCTCATTATTCATGTGCGTATCTCCTTTAGAAAAGTATCTGTTCAAATCCTTTGTCCATTTTCTCTCTTTCCTTTTTCTTTGGGTGCTCAGGAATGAACCCAGCACCTAGTGCCTCCTGATTAAGGACTGCATGACTGGACTCTGCCCTGCTCTGACTTGTACTTTGCATCATGAGACAGGGTCTCATCAAGCTGTCCAGAAAGGACTTGAACTAAGTTCATAGCCCAAATGTTCTTGGAACTTATGATCCACCTGCCTCAGCTTCTCCAGTAGCTAGGATGATGGACACAGCCCTTTGACCAGTTTCTAATCCAGTTATTTGAGTTATGAGGGTGTTGCTGTTATTATTGAGTTGTAGGATATCAGATATAGGACCTCCAGGTATTTTTTTCTCTTTTCATTCTTTCAATTATTTCCCTCAATGCCCAGAATACTCCTTGGATATAACACCAAAATGCAGATAACAAACAAAAAAATTAGACCGGAGGTGTCTTCTTTTCCCCCCTAAAACATCTGTCTGGTCATCAATCTATACATAACATCTATCAGTCTCTCAATTTGTGTTCACTCCAGCTCTCTGTTTCTCTTTCTCTCTCTCTTTCTCTTTCTCTCTCTCTCTCTCTCTCTCTCTCTCTCTCTCACACACACACACACACACACACACACACACACACACACATGCATGCACACACTCTCACAAGCTCACAGTGCATACACAATTTATATTACCATGGCTTTAAATCTGATAGCTTCTGATGAACTACTTGGTTTAAACTTCCTTTGCTTGTTGCGATCTGTTGAGAAGTTGACATTTTTTTCACACCAGCTCTGGAGAACCCGGTCAGAGGTATCTTCTCCTAATCCCTTGTGTCCATCCAAGTATCCAAAGAGATCTGTCACCCACTCAGAGGCACAAAATTGCTTACAGTGTCTACAATGCAACAGCTGTGTGTGTGTCTCCTCGCTCTGAGTACTAAACATGCTCTTATGTTACTGGTATCGAAAGACACATTCATTTAATATTGAGATTTATGATTCGGTTAGAAAAACAACACAATGAATTTTTGGATCCTTTTAAACTTTTTCTCTTTGAGCATTGGCTGCAGGAGGCTTTCATTAGCATTTAAATCAATGTGTGATAAAGTCTATTCTGAAATGAATTATGTCTCTTATGACATTTACTTAAATTTATGAAACATACCAAAATATGTAACTTCAGCAACAACTGTTATATTCCAGTTACGAATTATGATAGGCATTTGTTGCTACATTAGTCAGGGTTCTCTAAAGGCACGGGATTGACAGAATGAACATGTATATTAAAAGGGGATTTATTGGACTGACTTACAGGCTGTGGTACAACAATGGCTGTCTCACGCTGGAGATGCCTAGAATACTGTAGTTGCTTAGTCCCTGAGGCTGCAAGTCTCAGCAGTCCTAAGATGGTGCAAAAGGCCTGGAGGATTCCTGGAGAGCTGTTGGTCTTCAAACCATGCTGAGATCCTGAAGGACTTAGTCTTAATAACAGTGAGTGAATACCGCAGCAGCAGGATAAATGGACTTGCCAGAGAGAGCGACGGCAAACAGGCATAAAAGCACTTTTGTTCTTCCATATCCTTTTATATGAGCTGCCACCAGAAGGTACAGTTCGAATGGGTCTTCCTGCTTCAAACATCTGATAAAACATCCCTTGACAGAGTGTCCAGCATCTTGGGGTTTAGTTGATTCCAGACGCAGTCAGTTGATGACCAAGATTAGCCATCACTGCTACCTTTCTTGAAGCAGATGTGATTGTGTGAGGTCTTCACCGGAGTCTTCTCATGATATAGCTCCATTCTGCCACTCACTGCCCTCCCACCCCAGGGACCCTTCTACCCCATTGAGGAAGTTCCTGGAGATTTAAGTCCTCATTATCACATCTGCATAACCCAGCTATGCAAATGGAAATGTGAAAAACACTCATCTGTAGATTCTGTATTTGTCAATGTGTACACTACCATACCTAAGATTGATTTGGAGTCCTACATCAACTCTTGAAGCGATTCACAGATACTCGACATGCATAGGGAGGCGAAATTTTGGTTTTCCAGCACACAGCTTCTCAGCTGAAGTAGATAAAGGCGGCGCTCTACTTTTTGTCAACTCTCATCCTATAAACAGTGCCTCTCTCGGGACCTAGTCTTTTTAATTATCTATGTATCTATCCATCATCTCTCATCTACCTGTAAATCTGTGTGTGTGTGTGTGTGTGTGTGTGTGTGTGTGTGTGTTGGTGATTTCATTGTTTGGCCCCAAGGAAAGTGCCGAAGGAACCATACAAGGAGACTATAGCCTATCTTCTGGAGAACATATGAGTATTTGCTGTTTTGATCAAACACCTGAGGAGAAGCAGCAACCTTCCTAAATAAGGCCTGAGACAATGAACTCCTAGACCTTCCTAAAATTCAATGAAAATGACCACACAACATACCCCAATTTATGGGACACAATGAAAGCAGTGTTAAGAGGAAAGTTCATAGCACTAAATGCCTACATAAAGAAGCTGGAAAAATCCCACAGTAGTGAATTACAAAACATTTGAAAACTTTAGAAGAAAAAGAAGCAAACTCACTCAAGATAACTAGATGGCAGGAAATAATAAAATTGAGAGCTGAAATCAACAAAATAGAAACAAAGAAAACAATACAAAAAGATCAATGAGACAAAGAGTTGGGTTCTTGAGAAAATCAACAAAATAGACAAACCTTTATCTAAACTAACCAAAAGGCAGAGAGAATATCCAAATTAACAAAATGAAAAGGGGGACATGACAACAGACACAGAGGAAATACAGAGAATCATCAGGTCATACTTGAAAACTTATACTCCACAAAATTGAAAAACATAAAGTAAATAGACAGCTTCATGGATAAATATCACTTTCCAAAATTAAATCAAGGCCATATAAGCAAATTAAATAGATCTATAACTGTTAAAGAAATAGAAACAATTATGAAAAGTCTCCCAACCGAAAAAAGCCCAAGACCAGATGGTTTCAGCTCAGAATTCTACAAGATTTTCAAAGAAGAACTAATACCAATACTCCTCAAATTGTTCCACACAATAGAAACAGAAGGAACATTGCCAAACTCTTTTTATGAGGCTGTAATTACCCTTATACCCAAACCACAGAAAGACATTACTAAGAAAGAGAATTACAGACCAATCTCATTCATGAACATTGATACAAAAATACTAAATAAAATACTGGCAAACTGAATCCAAGAACACATCAGAACCATCATCCACCATGATCAAGTTGGCTTCATCCCAGAGATGCAGGGATGGTTCAACATATGAAAATCTGTCAATGTAATCCACCATATAAACAAGCTGAAAAATAAAAACCACATGATCATCTCATTAGATGCTGAAAAAGCTTTCATCAAAATACAACATCCCTTCATGATAAAGGTCTTGGAGAGAGCAGGGATACAAGAAACATACCTGAACATAATAAAGGCAATATACAGCAAGCCAACAGCCAACATTAAACTAAATGGAGAGGAACTCACAGTGAGCCCACTGAAATCAGGAACAAGACAAGGTTGTCCACTCTCTCCAAATCTACTCAATATAGTTCTTGAGGTCCTAGCTAGAGCAATAAGACAACAAAAGGAGATCAAGGGGATACACATCGGAAAAGAAGAAGTCAAATTCTTACTATTTGCTGATGATTTGATAGTTTACAAAAGCGAACCCCAAAAGTTCTACCAAGGAACTTCTACAACTCATAAACACTTTCAGTAATGTAGCAGGATACAAGATTAACTAAAAAAAAAAAAAAATCAGTAGCCCTGCTGTGCACAGATGATAAATGGGCTGAGAAAGAAATCAGAAAAACATCACCTTTCACAATAGCCACAAGTAACATAAAATATCTCAGAGTAACTCTAATCAAACAAGTGAAAGACTTGTATGACAAGAACTTTAAATATTTGAAGATAGAAATTGAAGAAGATACCAGAATGTGGAAAGATCTCCCATGCTCTTGGGTAGATAGAATTAACATAGTAAAAATGCCAATCTTACCAAAAGCAATCTACAGATTCAATGCAATGCCCATCAAAATCTCAGCAAAATTCTTCACAGACCTTGAAAGAATGGTACTCAACTTCATATGAAAAAAAAAAAAACAGGATGGTCAAAACAATCTTGTACAATAAAAGAACTTCTGGAGGCATCACAATCCCTGACTTCAAACTCTACTACAGAGCTACAGTACTGAAAACAGCTTGGTATTGGCATAAAAACAGACAGGAGTACCAAAGGAACCAAATCGAAGACCCGGATATTAATCCACACACCTACCAATACCTGATCTTTAATAAAGAAGCAAAAAAATATCAAATGGAGAAAAAGAAAGCATATTTAACAAGTGGTGCTGGCATAACTGGATATCAGCATGTAGAAGAATGAAAATAGATCCATATCTATTACCATGCACTGACTCCTCTTCCAGAGGACCCGGGTTCAGTTCCCAGCACCCACATGGCAGCTCACAATTGTCTGAAGATCCAGTTGCAGGGGATCTGACACCTTCACACCAATACACATAAAATAAAGTTTGAAAAAATAAAATAAAACGAATTTAAAAAAAAAGAATACTCAAGTCCAAATGGATCAAAGACCTCAACATAAAGCCAGCCACACTGAACCTCATAGAAGAGAAAGTGGGAAGTACAATTGAACGCATTGGCACAGGAGACTACTTCCTAAATATAACCCCAGTAGCACAGACAATGAGAGAAACTATTAATAAATGGGACCTCCTGAAACTGAAAAGCTTCTGTAAAGCAAAGGACATGGTCAACAAGACAAAACGGCAGCCTACAGAATGGGAAAAGATTTTCACCCAATCCCACATCAGACAGAGGTTTGATCTCCAAAATATACAAAGAACTCAAGAAATTGGTTATCAAAAGAACAAATAATCTAATAAAAAAATGGAGTACAGACCTAAACAGAGATTTTTCAACAGAGGAATCTAAAGTAGCTAAAAGATACTTAAGGAAATGCTCAACATCCTTAGTCATCAGGAAATTGTAAATAAAAACAACTCTGAGATTGCATCTCACACCTGTAAGAATGACCAAGATAAAAAACACTGGTGACAACTTATGCTGGAGAGGTTGTGGGGAAAAGGGAACACTCCTGCATTGCTGGTGGGAATGCAAGCTGGTCCAGCCCCTTTGAATATCAATGTGGCAATTTCTCAGAAAATTAGGAAACAACCTTCTCAAGACTCAGCGATACCACTTTTGGAGCGGAAGGAGCTCCCACAGCACCCAAAGGATTCTCAATTCTACCATAAGGACATGTGCTCAACTATGTTCATAGCAGCACTGTTTGTCATAGCCAGAACCTAGAAACAATGTAAATGCCCCTCAACCGAAGAATGGATAAGGAAAATGTGGTACATTTACACAGCAAAAAAAATAATGACATCTTTTTGCAGGCAAATGGATGAAGCTAGAAAACATCATTTTGAGTGAGGTAACCCAGACACGGAAAGACAATTATTATAAGTACTCACTCATAAGTGATTTTTAAGCATAAAGCAAAGAAAACCAGCCTACAAATCACAATCCCAGAGAACCTAGACAACAATGAGGACCCTAAGAGAGACATACATGGATCTACCCAAATGGGAAGTAGATAAAGCCAAATGGGAAGTAGATAAAGACAAGATCTCCTGAGTAAATTGGGAGGATGGGGACCATGGGAGAGGATTGAAGGGGAGGGGAGTGGTAGGGAGGGGAGCAAAGAAAAATGTATAACTCAATAAAATCAATTTTTTAAAAAAAAGGAAAAAAAGGAACTAGCAGGAAGTGAGCCTATCACCAGTCTCAGCGTCATGATTTGGGAACTGGTAGATGGCCCAAAAGAAAGCCTGCTGCGTATGTGGGCATTACAAGTTGAACCAAAACAGAGCAGGAACCAGTTGTGGGATTGCAGTGAAAAATAACATTTCATGATGCAAAGACAGGATTGACAAATCAGTGAATCTATCTTTCTTTCTCCAAAATGATTCCTCCAGTCAAAAGTTTCCCTGCACTGAAAAGCAGGGTTTGCACCTGTTAATTGCAGGGATACAGCCCCCCAATTTCCACAACATCCAGATGAAGTTGTCTTCTGTCTAAGGATGTAGGACAAAGACATCAAGAAGTATTTGCCTGAGGAAGAAATGAAGTGTCCTGAAAAGAGAAACCTATGGAAAGGGACGAGTGGCACCAATGCAGAGCTGAGCCTTGATTTCACCCACATCTTATGCCCCGGCGTGAGTCCCTAGGCAGGATAAGGGCCAAGTGTGAGAGCGAGGCTCACTGCACCCAACCCTTATCTAACTACAGCAGAGTACACATCTGGCCATTGGCTGGACTCAGCCTCTTGGAAGTTTGATGGCTGTGAGCCAACACTCTGCTTTGAAGGTCCCTGGCTCGCTTGACTACAGCCCTGATCTAAATGAATGCCTACCTCCTGTTCAGAACTGGGTTCCTGCTTTACCATCCAGGATACACTTTCTAAAGCAGGTATAGTATTGTAAAGCCTTTCAAGCTGCTTGTATGACCCACACAGGACTTCTGTCTGTGTAGCTCTGCTCCATTGACTGTCTAGACAATCTGTTCCAACCTTGCTCTGAATTAAAGCCACATGCCTCTGTTTTGTGACCAACATTTTTATTAGCACCCGAGACTGAGTCCAAAGTCTCATATATGCTGCATGACCTCGACCACTGAGCTTCAATACACCTCTTGTCTTCTTTCCTTTTTAACCTTATTTAGAGATAAGGTCATGCTGTATAGCTCAGGGTGGCCTCAGTCACAGGATCTCAGATGTGAACCACAACACCTAGCTTAAGCCACTTTTTAACTCTGTTTATCTTGGACACACAACTCCTCTCTGCAGCCGAGATAAATGACAATAATGAGAGCAAGGGTTTGTCGAAGGCTTACTGAGTTTAAGGTTACCCATCCAGTTTCCCCATAATCTAGTCTCTCAGCCAACCCACTCATCTTTCCAGACATCTTGAGCAAGACTCACTTATTTTATAGGAAAAAACAGATTTTCTAATAAATCCATTAAAAAGAAAACATATAAGAACAAAGATCACATATATTTTCTCTTTGCTCTTTCTCCTAGGGGATGACATTGTCGTAGTCCCATTAATACCTGAACTGCACTTTATTTTACAAAGGGACTCAGGTACTCACATAGATAAACAGATAAGAAAATAAAAAAGAATCCCCATTATTGGTCCAAATTTCTACGATAATGATGTAAATCTCAGGTGTGTGTTTTTAATGTCTCAAACAACAGGGCATGAAAGAGTTAAATCATTTTCGCCAAGGTCTCCCTGAATGTCAGTCAAAAATCTGGGTGTGGAGCCTGTGTTTCAGGAAGCAACTTGCATCCTGATATTTAATCAATGAGGTACTTTGTTTACTTAAGCATTCTCCCTCAATATCTGTATCCCAAGCCTTACAGAATGGGATCAACACTGTCTGAGAAATTAGGAAGAAAACCTGATCCAAAGTTAGATAAGTGCCAGGTTCTGACACAGGAAGAATAAAATTAAATCCACCTGGGCACAGTAAATGATGACATAAATATCTTCTGTGAAGGTTTCCTTTGCCTGACCGCTGTAGGAATTTGTATTCAATAGTATAGGAGATGTCCTCCCATGAGGGAGATTCCTCAACCCACATTCGTTTATATTCAATGCTTTCTCATTGTAGGAGCATCTCTGAGAATTTGCTATAACAGACTTGACTTGTACTTTCATGAGATACCGTCACTCATCTGAAAGGGTCGAAGGGGGGCAATGGGTGCTGAACTCCATGTGGGAGGGGAACTGCTCTAGAGAGAGCCAAGTGCAAAGTGAGAGGAGTGTGATTCCAGTCTAATACACCTCTGGTTCAGCTTTGCGCAGCCAGAGCAGAGTCTACATACCCTTCCACCCTTCCCTCCTTCCCTCGCTCCCTCCCTCCCTCCCTTCCTCCCTTCCTCCCTCCTTTCCTTCTTTCCTTTCTTTTCCTTCCTTTCTTCCTTCTTTCCTTTCCTTCCTCCCTCCCTCACTTCTTCCTTCCTTCCTTCCTTTCCTTCTTCCTTTCCTTCTTTCTTTCTTTCTTTCTTTCTTTCTTTCTTTCTTTCTTTCTTTCTCTCTTTCTTTCATGATCATCTGAGCCTTCATTGATTGTAATATTGGTTGCAGACGGCTTGCCTCCACTGAAATTGATGTCTGTGGAGCAGTCAGTGTTGATTGCTGAAGGTTGGGATGACTTGAAAACGTACGGGGTTTGTTTTTTTGTTTTGTTTTTGCTTTTTTCCATGCAGTGAACCCCTTTATCTTTACATCTTTACATGTAGGCATTCATCCCAAACAATCATCGGCCTGGTTCGAAGCCTCTGGTCTCTGCTACACCATCAATTCTGGGCCCTCACTGGGACTGTTCCTGGATATCCTGTTGTTGCCCTGTGTGATGGAGATCCTGCAGCCCTGGGTCCACAGGACTGATCCCCACCCCCATGCTCCAGCAGATCACAGATGGGAGTAGATGTTGGGGTGGGCCAACACATAACCCTGGTTCTGGGCCTGGGTAGTTGCAGGCTTGGTCAGCCTGTTAGCTCTCCCGTCTTCACCAGGGCAAGCGCTCCAGCCTTGCCCTGGTTAGTTCACCCCTTGCAACAAGGAGCAAGGGGCAGGGCCAATTCTACTTCCTTGTCCTCAGGGTCAATTCTCTCATACCTCTACCTTCAGGGCCAGCTCTACAGTGCTGCCCAGATGAGGTGCAGGGGCCACTCTAAGGAGTGCTGCAGCTGATGTGGGGCAGGGACAGCTCTCCTCCTCTTGTGACCTCAGGACCAGCCTCAGGCATTGATGGTCAGGGGAGCATCTCTCCCCCATCCATGCTGCCACGTGACAAAAGAGTAAGGGGGCAGCTCTCCTATGCTCACAGCATCCAGGCTGGCTCGCCCACACCTCTGCCAACAGGGACAGCTCTACTGTGCTGCCCGGGCAAGGTGCAGGGTCCACTTCCCCAAGTGGTGCAGCTGGTAAGAGAGAAGGTCAGCTTGCTTGTCTGTCATAGGAGGTGAGGGACGAGGGGTGAGGGACGAGAGGTGAGGGACGAGGGGTGAGGGAGGCACCTCTCCCCCACCCACACCACTGTATGACAGACGAGAAGCGGGGAAGCTCTCCCATGCTCACAACTTCAGGGCTGGCTCACCCACGCCGTTAATTTTCTTAATGGAAGGGCAGAAAGAATGCCCCCTTGTTTCTCCAGCTCCCTCTGGGTTAACATTGGATGACGATATAATCTGTCCAGCTTCCAGAAGAGTGTCATGGTAGCACCGGGCTTTCTCGGCATGTTCAAGTTCTCTGCCCTTACAGACAACGTCCACCTCAGCCACCATCAAGACTTTGGGAAGATGCGCGGAGAAGCTCAGATGCCTTTCTTCGCTCTTTCTGCACACGCCACTTGCCATGTTACTGGCTTCTTGTGTCCCTAGAACTTTTCCTGGGTCCTTCATCACTGTCTTTGGGCTCCAGGATCTAGCTCACTTGGTCTATGGAAAACATCTGATTTCCCCCATTTCCTGAAAAAAAAATCCATGGACTTTCTCACTAGCGGATTCAGGATTGACTCAACCTGTTCTGGTGAAATTCCAGCCTGGGTTACTCCTGTCTAGCCTTAATACAGAAGTTCTGGAGAGCAGTCACCTAATGTGGAACTCTTGTAAAAGCTCTTGGTAGACGCACAGAACTCTGCCCACCCCATATGTCACACCCACATTATCCCAGATCAGACTGTCAGGTGCCACAATGACTGCTCCTTCCCGTCAATGCTTCAGAGAGTCCTCACAGGCCCCTTCTGCAATTGTTTTAGAGAGATCGTTAGGGATATCCCTGGTTTTCATTCTAATTCAATTTTTCTGTAGTCTTTGTCAGGGACCAGGGTTGAGGCAGGGGCTGTCTGTAAGACTCCAGAAAAATATGATGTCCTATTAACAAAACAGTCTAAACAATTGTTGCCCCCAAAGTTTTATGTTTTGCATTAACCGTAATCCTAGCTTCTTATTAAACAAGATACTCAAGTTTTTCATTCTGGAATTTCCTCTTGAGTCATTTGTTTATTTTTCATTCAACTTTTTCTTTCTAAAATTTGAATAATGTCTCTGAATCTGGTACTGAAAGAAGAGTTCAATAATAATAGTAGGGAATGAACACTATACTAGGAACCAGCACATGCTAGAGTCAAGACTTTATGACAAGTTTTAAGCTAATTTTACTTCAAAATAAAGTGCAATTATTTTTGTAATTATCATGAGTAATATACCTTATCTAATTGCATTCTCTGTACACAAGTTAATCATATTCATGATCTAATTGAATTAGAAGTTATACTGCATGTCACTTGATCACTAGGTAAAAGGGAGGACATTTATATACAGGTCTTCATGTAGACAAATGTGTGTTCTGATATCTCCCAATTATGTCCACATGTCTATAAACACATACATACATGTTGATCCTAATAATTACAAAGTAATCAAACTATTTTAGTTCCCATAAATACAGAGAATTATGAAGTTGCGAATATGTGGTGCCCTTTGAAAGTAATGGCATTGCCTTGGTTAATCACTAAAGTCACTTAGTTAATCACATGCTATCGGATAAATGACTCAAGTTCCAGGAGTTCAACAGAAGGGACCTGTGAGCAATCAGAAATTTGGGGTGACTATCTTGAAGTTTTTTGTGGCACACCAAGACATTTTATTGATAATATAATTTGAGTCTCATTTTTCCGTACTTGGAACTCATCAGCTAGGAATAGAACCGTACATATACGATTATTATAAATTATATTGATAAGCTATGTGTATATTTGATGGCTTATTATTGCTGTTATTTGTTTTATTTTAAAGTACACACACAAGCTACATGGCTATAACTAAAATGAATTATTAACTTACATAAATGACATTGTAACTCCTAGTCAAAGATAATCCTTGTATTTTCTGACCCCATTTGTTTGTCTGTCTCCAGGGCGTGCTCATTTTTTTGATGTTAACAATAACAAATTGAAATGTTTTTCCCCAAACACATCATTTAAAGTCTCAACCTATAGCCAGAATTGGAAATAGACATACATGCTCTGTGAATCACATTTATGTCAATTTAATAACTTACTGAATTTAATATTTCATGAAACATAATTTTATGTTTCATAGAATAAATAGTAAAATTTTGAAGGCATTCTTTAAGGAAATAAATTAAACATAATTTGACAGAAATACAACTTTCTTAAAATGGTTCTTACAGGAAATGTATCTTTAACAAGATTTTTAGATTTGCAATTGTCATCAAGGTAAAGCACATGCTGAAAGAGTCATATATTTCATAATGAAAACCAGTTCCGACTTCCATTTCAACACCACCCCCATACGCTATTTCTCATGATGTCTCCTGGCACCCAACTTCACATTCCTCTTTTCAAATTTTCGGGCTGAGGTTTGACCCCAGAGCCTTGAGAATAGTAAGCAAGTAATCTGCCACTGAGTGACATGGCCAGCCCTTGCAGTCACACTTCTAAAGAACATACTTTCTATGTGGTTTCTTAATTTATCAATCTTTGTCATTGCCTGTTGACATCCTGATACAGTGAATCAGGACACAGCGGCCTTAGGTCAGGATGGCCTTTGCCTTTTGAATCCGCATTTCTCTAGGAACATGATTTATATTATTTTGTTACATAAATATTGACCACTTCTGAGTCAGGATTTATGTTTACTTTCTCAGACTGCATCTTGGTTTCTTTTATAAAATGATAATAATTGCGTTAAGTTTTTGCAATCTAATTTTTTTCTTAGAATGTCACAGATGAGAACTGTACCAACAATACTTCCTCCCTTCCTTCCCACCTCCAACTCTTGGGTCCCACCTCTCTCTCCCAACCTCGCGGTTTCTCTAATAACGATCACTATTTGTGTGCATGAGGGGCACACTTCTTTTTTTTTTCTTTTAAAGATTTATTTATTTATTATGTATACAACATTCTGTCTCTATGTATGCCCACACACCAGAAGAGGGCACCAGATCTCATTACAGATGGTTGTGAGTCACCATGTGATTGCTGGGAATCGAACTCAGAACCTCTGGAAGAGCAGCCACTGCTGTTAACCACTGAGCCATCTCTCCAGCCCGAGGTGCACACTTCTCTAAGTTCATTCAGCATTGCCAAGAAGATGTGTGGATGCAACATCACGCAGATTTCTGTTGAGTTTATTTCATCTCTGGTGCAGACTAACTCTGAAGCTTAATTGTTGGGTTTTATACTGGATGACCTATCTGTTGACCAGTGTAGGCTTTTGAAGTCATCCACATTGTTATATAGGGGCCTGTCTCTCTTTTATGCCCATTTGTGTTTGTTTCCTGAAACTGAGAGCCCCAACATTCAGTGTGTACATCGCCACCACATTGTTTTATCTTCCTGGATTGTTTCCCTTTTTAGTATGTAGTTGCCTTCTGCTTTCACCCTACTTTGTCACATAGAAGAATGTCTACACGACATTGTTTTTATCTTCTGCTTGCTTCGTATGCCAACTTTCATCCCTTCTTGAAATCTGTGAGTGACTTTGTCAGGGAGATGTGTTTCTGGAAGTCAACGGGTAGTTGAATTTTTTTTATTTGAAATCAACCAACTTGTCTGTATCATTCTTAAAAATCTCCGTGTGAGAGCATGATTGTGTGCGCCCATGTGCCTGCGTGCACCTGTGTTTGTGTGTGAGCACAGGCCTTCAAGGGCCACATTGCATGTGCCAAAGTCAGGGAAAACCTTAGGTGTGAATCTTCGGTTTACACCTTCTTTGAGACAGGGACTCTTTTTCTGCGCTGGTATGCCAGGCTCTCAGACCTACAAGTTTCTGGGGATTTTGCTATCCTGTCTTCCATTTTACCTCATGCTTTCCTTAGTGTTTATTTCAGTTCAACACAAACCTAGAGCCCCCTGGGAGGAGAGAACCTCAACTGAAGAATTGTATCAATCATGGCCTGTGACTATGTCTGTGGTTAATTGTCTTGTTGATTGGTATGGGGGAACTATTCAACCAACAGGTTGCCCTCAGCTGCACAAAAATGCTAGCTTACATTTCAAATGAACAAAGACCCAGCGTTCATGTTAATACAACAAATTTGGAATTATTAATTCAGATTTATGGGAGTAGATAAAATGTCAAATCAAATGTGCCTTTCTACACTTAACCTATTGACTCAAGATACACACCTTTCTTAAGCACCAAGTCTACAGTATGATGTCATTATCCTATACATGATTTCTTTCTTCTCTTTCTATGGGAAGTAGTCTCAAGCATACACAATTATGGCCCTCTTAGCATAGACCCTGAAGCTTCTCTTCTTACTCTCTTTTCTCTATGGGGCAATAGATGCTGAGACATGGTCTTCCTATATAGTTTTTGCTGACCTCAAGTTTTGAATTTTCTTGTCTTCCTGCCTCAGATGCCCATGCCCAGCAGAATATTTCTTCCTGAGAAAAGCTACAAATGTGCCATCAAGATAAAATCACAGGTGTTAAGATGCATCCTTGGTGAGCAGCAGATTGTCATCTAACAGAAAGGAAAAGGATACTTCTTTTAGAGAGGTCACTGGGCAGTGGTGGTGCACGCCTTTAATCCCAGCACTTGGGAGGCAGAGGCAGGTGGATCTCTGAGAGTTCGAGCCCAGTCTGGTCTACAGTGCGAGTTCCAGGACAGGCTCCAAAGCCACACAGAGAAACCCTGTTTTGGGGGTGGGGAAGGAAGAAAGACAAAGCTTTCTCTGGCTCCCTTGCTTTAATCAGTGTTACTCGGTGTGCTATATATGTTAAAGACTCTGTGCAGGACAGGTCCTGTACCTTCCAGTAGAGTAGAAGATAAAGAAGCAAAGGATTATGCCCCCTGGCCTTTCAAAGATCCTATGTTCTATTTTCTAAAATTATTGTTAGAAAAATGCCAACACTTCAAAAACAGATGCCCCTGACTCTGTTGCTCCAATCCTGTCACTCTGTGATTCTGGGGTTGCTCAGGGTTTGTAGACCACTTATGACACCTTTTAGCTCAACATGGGCTGATTTTCATATAACTGCATGATATGAACTGGTAGGGTCTGAGCTGGCAAAGAATCAGAAGTCCTGTAGCCCAGCACTTGTTTTATTAAGAAACAGAGAAATGTGGTCCCTCGGAACACATTGGGGATGGGTTTCAGAATCCCCGCTCCCATGGATTCACATAGATTTTGATATCCAGATATACTCACATTTTCTTTATAACACATGGCATGGTGTTTGTATATAACCTATGCACAATATAATGAATACTCTGTTTTCTCTGGATTATAATACTTATTATTTAAAGCTGCTTAGTAGCCTGTATACCATATGATTTAAGAACAATAACAAGAAGTTGGGCACGTTGGTGCACACCTTTAATCAATCCCAGTGCTCAGAGGCAGAGGCAGGCGGATCTCCGAGTTTGAGACCAGCCTGTTCTACAGATTGAGTTCCAGGAGAGCCAGCTCTCTACAGAGAAACCCTGTCTTGAAAAACAAAAACAAGAAAACAAAAAAAGAACAACAGGAAAATTCATCTGCACACAGTCATCACTGAAAGGATGAAAAAGAAAGGCGAAATGGGTACCTTTCGGCAGACCCTGCCAAGGTATGCCAGTAAGCAAACATGCCACGTGCAACAGATAACTCTGTGCAAGAGGTTTAATGGAGGGAGGAGGAAAGGGGAAAGTAAAAAGCCATTTCGGAGTGGGGACATGAAAGAAGCAGGCAGGTAGACAGAAAGACAGGGAAGAAACAAGAGGAAGAAGAGAGGCAAGAGAGGAGTAAGAAGCAAGAGAGGAAAGAAGAGGCAAAGAAAGCGAGCTGTTCCTGGAGGCAGGTTTAAGAGGTGCACATGTCGCATAGCTGAGGGTGGAAAGGCACCTGGTGACAGGTGATGGCATAACTGCTTGGGCAGCAGAGGCAGGCTGCTGCTGCTGTGGCGGGAACTAACTATCACAAGTCACGTTTCCCCAATAGTTCAGCTGAATCTGTTGATGTAAAATCCTAGACTATACAATCAACTGCACATCTTTTAGTCTAAACAGATGTGGTGGGCACCCTTCCCAAACACTGACAAGAATGGCCCCTCGTTTACCTGGGATGCCCTGAGCATCTACTTCCAGGTGTTACAGATTTAAGATTTCTGTCTTCTGGGTATTCCTGAGGGGAGGCTATTTGAGATGACTCTCGGAAATAGAGATTTGAAAACTAGAACACACTAACAGTGACTACCCAAGGGGCTGTCTCCAGCCCTCTGGGCGACACAGAAGACAACATACAGCAGGTTTATCTTGACCAGGGCGATGACCTGCTAGGTCTGGGAAAGATCTCATTATAACAAATTGATCACACAGCAGAGACCCTTCTCTGCAGGGTGAATCCGAGGTTCCTTTTACAAAAGAGAGGAGCGTAGGGAAATTTGCAAACCCTGAAATGTCTCAGAAAGAAGTGCACCCAGCAAAAGATTTTGCAGTACTTGCGTTTTAGAAATAATGGGATTCTCAAAGGCAGCCCATAATAGAAACCACTCAACTATGGGGTTGTCCAGCTCCCCAGGGCTTAGCCTGATTGGGCTGAACAATTTAACTCAGAAGTCCCTCTTTGCAACTCAGCGAAAACCAGAGGCATTTGTCTTGAGGACTGCAGGAAGGACAGGAGGAGACAGCCTGGGTGACTCTGCCCTTTCCAGATAGTTCAGCTATGTGGCGTTCAGCCCAGCCTCATTTCACAAATGGCGTCCTCGGACACATCCTAAGCTGTGGAAGCCAGCTGTTTGCTTTTTGTATCTCCTTCTGATTACAGCAGGCTGGCGTGAAATGGTTGAAGGGATATTACTAATTTAAAAGCTTTCCACTTGAGAATCCCCCAAAGCCTCCATTTCCTATCTTGAGGCCCCAAACACCCCACAAGTAACTCTGAACTGAGGCTGCTGGCTGCATCAGAGAAATTTCAGAACGTTTCTCTCTGAGCACAGGAGGCCCAGAAAGCACTGCACCTGTAAATAGGTTAATGAGCCTCGGAATTGCCTGGGTTTGTCAAGGCCAACTGTTGAGAATTCCTGTGGAGTTAAGTAGGAATTGAATCTGGACGGAGTAAATACCATTACCCCTGCTTTCTGACTGCCTGTTCTAGGGTTTTGAGGTGTACTTAGGGGTCTGTTGTTGTTTTTGTATATTTTTTAACCCTTTATCTAGACTGTGGGGTGGTAGCCGCATTGTGGGGGTAGCTGAGAGTGTCATTTAAAAAGGCTTTCTTTGTGGGCAGAGCCCCTGGTGCTTGTCTGACCCTGGCATAGAGGTAGCATGAGTTTTGGAAAATCCACCATATTCAATTCAAGTTCAGGTTCCAGGAAAGCAAGGGATCTGCTTATAGTCTCAGAAGGAGGCCCTGCCGGCCGCTTGAAGTATCCCATTTGGGCATTAAACAGCCACGAAACATAGTAAAGACGAAAAATAAAACAACAGCCTGGCTCCATTCACTAAATGCACTGGTTGTGATGACCTACGGAGACCACACTTTAGTACCCATGGCCCCTCAGACAGAAGTGTGTGATGCAGAAAGAAAGATCATGGTGTAGTGGGGACCGCACTTCTCCACCATCAAAGAATATATCCACATAACCGAGACCAGGACAGGAATCGTCTCACCCCTCCTTCCAGTCTATACCCTCATGAGTAGCCACTTCCCACATCTGAGATCCTAGTGTTTGTCGAACTCCACACACAACGGAAGAGTGCAGTATATATATTCTTTTGCATCTGCCTTTTTCTCAACTTGATGAAAGATTTTGTTTGCTTGTCTGTTTTTTAACAAATTTATCTTCTTAGAAGTCTTTATGTCACCATCATGTTGATGAGGAAATGACTGATCTGCCAATGGTTGGCTTTCTCCAAAATGTCTCAAGTAAAGATGTTCCTTATGGAAATAAATGTATACCCAGCTACATTATACACCGCAAGTGTTAAGGAGGCATGCTCAGTTCTAACACAGGAAGCAGGAAGTTCTACTAAGCCTTCTCTAAAGGAGGGAAATAAAGTCATCTTGGTAGCCATGAAAGAAAGTTAAATGGCAGTTGGGAAATTTTTCTCATTGAGTTGAGGCATAAAAATGAGGATTTGCATCCAAAGAAATGAAATTTACTAGCGGGATGCAACTGTCTCTGAATGGAAACCGGGCCCATTGTGCAGTCACCAGTAATTGCTTTGTCTTTCTAACCTCAACTAGCATATTCCCAACAAACAGTCCACTATAGATGTTATCTTATTTCCTGCAGCGTGTAGCTAGCTTTATCTGACCAGTGACTTCCTTAGCCTCTGGTCAAGGAAAGGTCAGATATGATGATGATGATGATGATGACGATGATGACAATAATAATAGCAGCAGCAGCTTTCATGCAAACTGAATTAAAACTATACGATTTCATCACTAACTATAATGATTTAGAACACCCAGAGCCATAATTGTAAGTTGCAAAATAACGGAATGCTGTTGCTATATGCAGAAATATTTAGGAGACTGCTTTGCTTGTCTAATCATGGGCACCTGACCAACATATGCAATTGCAGGTTCCTGTGACCATGCATCAAGCCAAGTGACTCAAACACCTGTTTAGAAAAATTTCATAATCAAATACAAATGATTTCATTAACCCCCAGAGTTTCCTTTCAGAGTTTCCTGCCGGCAAAGAAATGGGGATTTTTTTTTTGTCATTCATTTTTTTTCCAGCAAACCACATTTCTCTAATAAGGCTGATCCCTCCCAGTCTAAACATTTTTTTCTTTGAAAATGTGAAACCCTGCAATTAATTCTTCCTCCTCAGAAAAAGGAGCATTGGCTGAGCTGAAAATCCAAGGGCATTCTTTACCGAGAAGTCTGTGCTGGGAGAACAGATGTGTTGCCTGACCGGAAGACCCACTGATGAGACAAGGGTAGGAGGGATTTGAAGAGGAAGAGGAAAACAACACATGTTTACACATCTGAGGATTTCAGAGATCCAAGCACACACTCAAGAGCACCTGTATGCCCTCACAAGCATGTGTGAAAATAGGGAATACTGTTCCTACATGAATACTGGCTTCTAGGCAAAGATCAAATTTAATAAGCTTTGCTATTGACCAGCCTCCTTTTAGACATGTTTTGTCTTGCAAGGAAAAGGAAACAATAATTTTGCTAATGAAATCATGAAGAGGTCCCCTGGATTGAGAAATAGTGTCCAGTGTGTTGTAAATGGACTTTTTCCACTCTTGAGGAGCTAATGTCTTTCACCTTTAACTGTTGCAGTTTCGTAGAAGGTCACTTTGGAAGAGACACAAGAATGTGTTTCCTCCTTCTGAGCACTTCACTGGTAACAGTGGAAGGATGCTTAGAAATTGGGTCAGCCTATCATAACACAATGAGCCATCTACCAAAAGCAGTCTCTCATTATCTTTTGTTAAGTCCCCAAATTTAAAGGCGCCATCTCCTGAACACCTTTCAGTTAAAGTATGGTCATTGTTGGCCCAATATTTTTTTGCTATGTGTTTTAGAAAAATCAACTTGGTAACAAGTTGGATATCAAATGGGAATTAGGAGAAAAGAAAAAGAAATTATTTAGAAAGTGCTTGTAAAGGTCTAGGAATGGCAGGATGATGGTCTTGTTGCAGTCTTGAGGATGAAAGCTAAGACAAAGATTAGTAGCATACTATCACCTATACTCTGCAGTAGGTCAGCTACTGTGTGAGTGCTTAAATCTAAATCTTTGTAAATTAAAATGAAATGGCATTAAATACTGAAATAACAAATGTCATATTTATAATAGCCTCAATTGGCAGATTTGATATTTCAGGACTAAGCTGCTGGGACCTAACTAGTAGTAGCCTCCTTACAACAAATTGGCGCCCACATGGCCAACTAAAATCCACTTAAAACCTGAGAGGGCTTGCAAAGGAATTCCGAACACTAAAAAACAAAGTTTAGACACGTCCCCCCCCTCCATGGGCTTTGCTTGCTGACAGCACGCTGCAGCTTCATTAAGAGAGTTTTTCCTGATTCAGCGGTAGCAGAAAAAAGCTGCACCATTTCGAAATGCCGACTTTCTGGGCCATGCTGCCAGCATGACCTCTGGCTCTTTCAGGAGACTGAGCATATGAATGGGGTTTGTGAATAACGTGCTACCACTTGCTTGGTGGCAACATGAACCAGCTGTGTGCCTAAAGATGGGGCACTGTGCATGGCTTTCGGAGGCAGCCAGCAGCTCTGCCATGCTGGACTGGGCAGGGCAAGCAGGAGGTTCTGTGTGTACCCTAGTAATGCTGCAGCTTAAGTTTTTAAGGAGCACTTAACATTTTAAAAAGCGCTCCTGGACAGTAAAGAATTACAGATACACAATAGGACAGATTCAGACATAAAAGATCTCTAAATGGGTCACAGTGTAGGATAAATGAACATAGTCATGGGAGAGAGAGGAAAAAGAATATAGACAGTTATAAAAAGAAGTAAATGATATTTAAAAAGGGTAAAGTCTTTAAAGAGACAATACAGATAGTCCTAGATTAAAAGAGAAAAAGATAATAAGCCACGTAAAAATGGAAAATATATATAGAGTCTGGATTATGCATATTACTGTGTTTTCTTTGAGTTTTTTAACTGTGAAGGAGCTAAGTAACCAACAAATATACTTTGAAGGTATCTTGTCTTCAAAATATGAGTCTAAGGATATGTTGCTTTGGAAAAGAGGCTCTTCTTTTGTTTCCACAGAGGATGAGAACATGTGGATTTCTTCTAGACTAATATGGTTTGATGGACCAAGACCCTCTGAAAGGTTGCCTTGAACACCTCTCAAAAAATTACTTTGCCCAATAAACAACAGGAAGAAACATGGGGAGAACTTTGCCCATATTCCCAAATATTGTCTATAAATGTTTTTTACATTTAAAGAGGGATATGCTATAGAGATTTACATTGGTATGGATCTTGGTTTATTGATACAAATTTAAGATCAATTTTGTTACATGTATATTTCTGCTCTTGATTAAGGTATTGTGTTTGTGCAGCTCATTTAAAAATTTAATGTATAATTAAGAAATATAGGTTAATAGATAATTATCATTAAGAGTCAAGTTTGTAGTCATATTAGTTTAGTTAGGTTTTCTACATATATAGACATATATTTCAGATAGGTTATTCTTCACATCTTTCAGAGACTTCAGAATATGGCATTTAAAATGTTTGAAGAACTCAGGACTTTTCATGACAGTAAGACACATCTGCTCCTGGCAGCACCAATCCACTTCAAGAGGAAGATGGGCATTGAAGAGGATTCTTATGGAATTGGTTAGCCTTTTGGGCAAGGAATTGCTCTTGCCTGGACTGCTTGATGGTATCTTATATAAACTGGATATGCAGGACCCACAGAAAAATGACTGCTGAACTTGCCGAAAGGTGAGACTATCCTTTAGGGTTCCTATTCCATGAAAGAGTCTGCCAGACATTCTGCAAGAGACAGAAGAAAGTGACTGACAAACTGCCAATATAGGCAGAACTGTCTTTGAAATTTCCTGCTTTGTGGAAAAGTTTGCCAGAAGCTATGGGCCTGTAGGCTAAAGATGGATGCCCCAACAGAACAGAAGAACTTTGGGTGACTGTCCAGGCAGCAACATGCCTTTGTCATTTCTAGAGTTTTGAAAGTTGCTTACAATACACTTCCTGTTTACTTAAGTAATATATCCTCCTGGAGTCTTTGATGGAGTTGAAGAATTGATAGTTATAGTTTTCCTTAGTTATGATAAAAGATAAAGTAGATATAAATATTGTAACTCCAATTCTTGCTTGATACCAGTTTTGTTATATGTAATTTTACTATGTTGAAGTTGAAACCTTTCTTTTCTATTTAAACAGAAAATGGGAGGTGATATGGGATTTCCCTCTGTATGCTGTGATTACCATTAATGAATAAAGAAACGGTTTTGGATCTATAGCAGGGCAGAACTGCACTAGGCGGGGGAAACAAAACTGAATGCTGGAAGAAAGAAAGGAGGCAGAGTCAGAGAGAAGCCATGGAGCTGCCACCACTGCCATGTGGTGATGCACAGACTAATGGACATGGGCTAAATTAACATGTAAGAGTTAGCCAATAAGAAGCTAGAGCTAATGGGTCAAGCAGTGATCTAATTAATACAGTTTCTATGGGATTATTTCAGGGCTAATCAGCCGGGAACTAACTAGTGGCCTCCTTACAACAATTTGAGAGTCATCTTTTGCTAGTGACTGGCTAGCTTATCCCAATCATGCAGAGATAATGTTTCCCGGTTTTCAGAATGTTATGTCTGCAAAGGCTATAAAGACCTTTGTTTTTAGTGGGTTGTAATGGTGAAGAAACCATACCATTTACATAGATATATAAGTGAAGGTTACTTAAGTGTAAGTGAATGGGTGAGCCACGTTATGCACTCCCCCATCAGAACTGCCATGACAACTTTGGCTGTCAAACTACCCTGCAATGTACTTGTTTGTGTATATAGTGTTACATGTTGTATAGTTATAGTCTTATACCTTAGATACTATAGATACATCTGTATGAGTATGACTGCTCAGATCAACCTATAAAATAAAAACTATACAGTTGTGTTGACTCAGAGCATCTGAGAAGAAAACGCCAAGAAGAAAACAGGCATGCCTGGGTGAAATCCTGTGAAAAAAGTTGAGGGGGTGGGAAGGCTGGAGAGATGGCTCAGCTGGGAAAGTGCTAACTGCAAACATGAGGACCTGACTTCAATGCCCAGAATTCACATTTAAAAACCAAGACGAACAGCAAGTGCTTGTAACCCCCTAGCCAGCCAGACCAGTGTAACTAGTAGAGCGGCCGAGTCTGACCTCCAAGCACACAAGTGCACAGTCATACACACCCTCACAAATGTGCGTTCTTACATGTGTATGTGCAAACACACACACATTAACACAAGGTGAAAGGTTAAGACCAAGAAGGTCCCTGTCTAATGATGGTAGGATATGATCAACAGGAAGAAACAACTATAAACATACAGAGTCAAAGCCGGACTCGATCACATAAAATAAACATTTTATCAAAAAGAGAGATGAACTCTAACACAACCTATAGTTGAGAAGTAAACAATCCCCATTCACCAATAGACAGGTCATTCAGACAAAAGCAATGATCACAGAAACATCAAAGTTAACAAAAGGGCCTGACAGACATTCACAAACCATCATACCCAGAAGAGGTAGGCCATATATTATCTTACCAGACCACGGAGTATTCTCCAGAGTGGGTAGGCTATTTGTTATGCTGAAGAACACAGCTAACTAATCAAAAATTGAAATAAAAGCACAGCTTTCTATAACACAATAGCATAAAACTAGAAAACAATAAGAACTTTAAAACTACAAAAGACATAAAAAAGATACAATGTTTTCCTGAAGAAGACAAGAGAAATAAAATTGAAAACAACAATGTATCAAAAACCGGTGAGCTATTAGCAAAACAGTAATAAAAGGAACTTCATAGGATTGTCAACCTACATAAAAAATATTTTAGCTAATTACCTGATAATGAGATTCAGGGAACTGGAAAAGCGACATCAGGGGGATAAAGAAATGAATAAATTTATAGACACATACAGCCTGCTGAAATTTAACCAGGAGAACATAGAAAACCATGCTAGATCAATAACAGAATAGAATAAATCAGCAATAAAGATCAATAACAGATAATGAAGTGACCCAGTAATGAATATCAATAATGTAAGAGAGTGAATCAGGAATATAAACATCTCCCAACATTTATAGGACCAAACCCTTGAAGAACATAGTTGCAAATATTTTCAGCAGATCAAATCCAAGAACATGTATAATTACATATACCATGATCTGTATAAGAATCAGTAGGTGTTTGACATCCTATCATCAGAATGGCAAACATAAAATATGATCACAATAGACACAAAAAGCATTTGATAGAAGTCAATGATATTTTATGATAAAATACCTAAAAATTATTTTGGAAGGAACACACTTCAATACAATAAAGGCTACATAAGGAAAACCCACAGGCAGTGTCATACTTAAAGACTAATGGCTAAAATAATTTCCATTAAAACCAGGAACAAGCCGGGCAGTGGTGGTGCATGCCTTTAATCCCAGCACTCGGGAGGCAGAGGCAGGCAGATCTCTGTGAGTTCAAGACCAGCCTGGTCCAGGACTGGCTCCAAAGCTGCAGAGAAACCCTGTCTCGAAAAACAAAAACAAAACAAAACAAAAAAACAAACAAAACCAAGAACAAAACTAGAATGTCAACTTTCATAGCTTTTATTCAAGAAGAAGAAATCAACAATATCTGAATAGCCAAGTAGGAGGCCAAGTTTTCCCTGCTTTCAGATGACATGGGTTTATAGATTTAAAACCCCAAGGGCTCCATCACCAAGCAGCCAGGACTGATAAACAAATTCAGCAAGGTTGCAATATACAAAACCAACATATAAAAATCAGAACTTTTTAAATATATCAAAACAAAACTGATCAGAAAGAGATTATAAATGCAATTCCAACCACAGGAACAACAATATAAAAAACTATGAAATATTTAAATCGGTAAAGGAATTATTTGTTTCTACAATGAAAATTGCAAAGATTGCCTAACCTGGAGATTAATCACACACGCAGACTGGAAAGACACCTCACGCTCGTGGGTTGGAAGAGTTAGTGTCGTGAACTACTCATGCTACACAAAGCAGTCTTCAGACCCGGTCTAATTCCTGCCAAACTATCAATAACATTCCCAAACCTTATAGGAAAACCCAAAGTACCCCAAATAACCAAATCACTCCAAGCAAAAAGAACAAATTTGTAGGCATTCAAGTAAGAATTAACAGTACAACGTTGAAATAAAAGCAGCCACAAGTGCATAAGCCAATAGAGCCAGACTGGAGAACTTAGAAAACACCCAGGTATTTATAGTCAACTGATTCTCAACAAAGGTAGGAAGATGGTACATCAAACCTGCTCTTGATAAATAATGCCAGGAAAAATTAATATCCATACACACAGAAAGAACTTGTCAAGATTCCCTTCTCTCATGTGATTAAAAGCAACACAAAATGAATCAAAGACTTAAATGTGGGACCAAAACTATGCAACAACTGGGATATATAAGGTATTTGAAGGTGTTCATCTGGGCAAAGACCAGACACTTTTGGACAGGACACAAAAGCAGAAGGAAAATAAAACAAGAGATGAGATAACATGAAATAATCAATGCAGTCATCAAAGGATCGAAGAAGCAAATTACAGATTGAGTAAATTATCCGTGAACCCTTCATCACACAAGGGATGTGTTATGAAGATACATGAAGAGCTCCAACTCCATAGAAAAGGGGGGAAAACAAAGACATTGATTGCCAAATGAGCAAGATCCCCAGATAAAAATACATCTTCTCGAAAGAAGATAAAAGAGTAGGCAAAAGAGCATGTGAAAAAATGTTCGACATTGCTATGGGGAGATGCAAGTCAGAACCATAATGTCATCTTACTCCAGTTTGAATGACTAATACCAAAAGACCGTGCATACTCTCAGGAAGCTGAAACAGGAGGATTACAAGTTTGAGCCACATCTGTTGAGGGCTACATGGTGAGACCATGTCTCAAACAAATACTTAAGAGGGACGGGTGAACTATAGCTGAGACCTCTGCCTCTCTCTCAGCAGTCAGTGGTGTCCGGACACAACTCAGCATAGATTTTGAAACTTTCATCAACGTCAGAGATCAGAATCTAAATGAACCTGCCGAAAACTTGACCAGGAAGGAGCAAGATATGCCATCCGTACAACATGTCCCTAGACAGACCACATCCTGATTCGTAGAACAAGCTAACCAGTTTAAAATAACAGAAATGAAGCCCAAGAATGAGAGTGAACACCCAGCAGGTTTGGTGCCAGGACGGCTGGTGACACTAACCCATCGGTGCAGCCTAGCCTCAGGTGCCACTGCCCAGTCTGCTATGGTACATAGTGTTCCCTCGCCAAACTAACTTGTTTAATTTGGAAAGACAGTACAATCCTTGCATAGCCCTAACAAGTTTCCCTGCTGGCTATAGAATTATTCAAACAACCTTTTCACGCCCACCAGAGGGAACAGGAAGACCACATCCTCCCATCTCTGCCACCACCCTACCCACCACTTGGATAGTAGCAAAGGAGAAACGGGATTTCACTAAGTAACTCATTCTAGCCTTGAACTCATGATCCTACTGCCCCAGCCTCTCCAGGGCTGGCAATACAGGTGAGTGGCACTGTGCCTGGCTATATCCTACCCTCTTGACACTGAAACTCCTGCCTCCCACAACCCATCATTATTTATTTTGTTCTGACGTGCAGTTCCTTCAGGCCCTGTACCCACGAGTATAATAAGTAGTTAGGAAATACCCATCACTCTTACCTGCCATCGTCAAGTGTGGCATGTTTGGCCATCCCTGGAACTATATTCACCAGTGAGGGTAGTGGGAGAGAACTATGGGATGAAATCAAACGAGCTGTTGACAATAGAAAGTCCTCTTAGCGTGTTCTTCTCAGTAAGCACTAGGCAATGGGCATCTCTCAGGACAACTGGTATCAACATTTCAAGAGTGGCAAGGGAGAACCTGCTACAGGAAGCAGAAGTGTGCATGGGATGACCTACTGTTACACCAAGGCTGTCCCCTCCCCCCCATTACATACACACAGTCCACCAGGTGTTAAGCCTCAATGTGAGAAACTCCTATGCTTTGAGTTTTGTCCTCACATGATAAGAAGCATTGGTGATGCCTACTGTGCATCCAATGATGAACTGATTGGCACCAAAATCCTGATGAAGAGGGAAGTGGTACCCACTAACAGCATACCCCATGGTGAGAATCAAGAGTCTCAATTGGTACTGCGCTGGTCTGCAAAGGGAGGGGCAAAGTGAGTCCTGAGGATGAAAAGGTTTTAAGCAACAGGAAAAAAGTCAAAGAAAATTCCAAAGAAATAAGATGAAAGGAAAGTGCTCTCCAAAGATCAGCAGTCTTCCCTGTGAATCAACTGAGCAGGGCAAGCTTCCTGTGTACACTGAACATGGTGGGGCCTGTGTGGTCAAGCTACACCTATCTGCTGGAACACAAGGAGCTGGAGGGTCCCGTGAAGGAAATCAAGGACACAGGATCTGTTGCAACTCATATAGCAAAGGTTTGTATTGCTCTCTGTACCCCCCGATTTAAAAAAAAATTTCAACACCCAGAAACCAAACAGCATGCTTCTAAATGCATGGGTTAAAAAAAAACACACAAAGAAAATATGAACCACACAACACATGAGCTGAGCTGAGAAGTGAGAGGCTGGAAGGAGTAGAAGATGAGGGGATAGCTGGCTGATGAAGGATGAGGCAGGCTGGCCATCAGAAACAACCTGGAGGAACCAATGCTAACACGAGTTCCGGTATGTAGTTTGTCACCATGGGAGGCCACTGTGGGAAGCAGAGGCAGGCTGAGAGTTCTGAGAGGAAGCGTTAGTAGGTGGAAGACAGAAATAGAAAGAAAAACTAGAGGGGGTGCTAACCAGAAAGAGACTAGACCAGAGGAGGGAGGTGGAGGTCTCAGGCAGCTGTGTGATGCCGAGCTGGGCCCTGTTCCTGCTACCCAGTCTCCCCTGCTTTCTTGCTGGTTAGTGGGCATTGCAAGTTTAATAATGCAAGGAAAGATCTATGTATAACCTGCGCACTTCAGGCAAGCACAGAACACTAGATTTGTTTTTTGGGGGTTTTGTTTGTTTGTTTTTGTCTTTGTGGGAACCTAAGTTCTCTTTTCAAGACTTGCAGGTGCTTGAAGATTACAAGTATTACTACAAAGACATGAGAGGCAAAAAACCAAAAAATCTAAGTGGCTTAATTAGAACTCATCATCAGTTATGTGAGCTGCATGTGGTGTTTGTATGTGTTTCTGTGGGTGTGTACATGTTGGTGCATGGTTTCATGTGCAGATGTGTGTGGAGTCAGGTGTCTTTAATCACTTCTTATGATGGGAGAGATGTTTTGTTTTTTTTTTTCACTAAACCTAGAGGACACTGAATTAGTGAGGCTGACTGATGCTCCAAGCATCTCCACTTTCTTGGTGCTAGGATTAGAGACTCTTCTGACATGTCTGGGTTCTTTTGTTTGTTTGGTTGGTTGTTCTTTTGAGACAGGGTTTCATTGTGTAGTTTTGGCTACGTGGACCATACTATGTAGATCAGGCTGACTTCTAACTCACAGAGATAACACCTGCCTCTGCCTCCTGAGTGCTGGGACTAAAGGCGTGCACCATTATTCCCGGCTGCATCTGGGTTTTCATTTGGTACCAGGGACCTCAGCTCAAGTCCTCACGCTTGTAGGGGACAAGCATTTTACTGACTGAGCCATTTCCCCAGAGACAAATTTTATTTTATAATTTATTCTGCACCCTATTTCTTCTAGATGACTTTCCCCCACTCCTATCAAACACTCCAGTGCTCAAACCAGACTAAACACATCCCTGTCTGTGAGTAAGGCAAGCTCCTCTCTATGCCTGGATGACTGAAGATCAATTAGTTTCACTCTGACAATGTAGCGATGGCTGAGCTTTAAAAGTCAGTGTGGTGAGGTTAAAATATTTACTGTATATCATATGTAGTAAATAGTATAAGCATGTGCATAATTGCACAACTTTTCTTCTATATTTAAGTACATGTATATCTAGATATATGCAGAGGTTAGTATGGTTATGACATCTGTGTGATTCTAACAGGAGGGAGGATGATAACACCAGGTGATGGCTACAGATGAATCCCAAGGTGAGGGAGGCACTTAGTCACCAGTTACACACAACACCTGAATCAGTGAGTTCAGGCACTCCCATGGCTGTGCATGCACACGCAGAGACAGAGCTACACACACACACACACACACACACACATACACTCACACACACACACCACACAGTGTCCATTTTCAGCTCATCGGCAAAAATTTCTAAAAAAAAAATTCTCAAAACTCAGGCAATAGCTGTTAGGGAACCACAACATCTTTCTTTGGAGATAGAATGTAGCCCAGGCTAGCCTCATATCTGTGCTCTTCCTGACTATGTTTCATGGGTGCTAGGCTTATAGGTGTGTGCCACCATGCCAGGCTTTTAATGTTTTTTTGTTTGTTTGTTTTTGTATTCTTTGTCTATAACTATGTCATGACTCAGTGGTGATGGAAATGCACTAGGGTCCTGCAGAAAGAGCCATTTTCTCAAGAATATTCTCTGGGTCTAACCTTTCTACCAACCTTCCTGCATCACTGCATAGGAACAGGCAGAAGGGCTGCCACCCCACTTTCCTAAAGTTGCTCTGGACTGGGGGAGAAAGAGCATCAGGCTCCTGTGGAACGTTTTCCGTTTCTGTTTCCTATTCCATTTGCGCTTTCTGCTCCCGTTGGTGACACACACAATGTGTCTCAAGCACAACTTAAAAGACCTCCACTGGAGTTGAAGAGAGGGCTTAGCGGCTGCGAGCACTTGCCATCACAGCGGAGGACTAGGGTTCAGTTCCCAGCACCCACGTGGTAACTCATAAATGCCTACAATTTTCGATTAAGTCAGAGGATCTGACTTAAGGATATCAGGAATGCATGTGCTACCCAAACATAAATGCAGGCAACCACACATATGAAAATTATAAAAGTAAAACTTAATCTATTTTACAAATCCATGCTGCCAAAAGTGAGTAAGCACCGCCATTGTTAGTAGGCACACGTTACTAATTATTGGCACACACTAATAATTAGCATTATTCTTATTTAATAGGCGTTTTAAAAGGCTAACAGCTATTCTCAAATATTACAAAAGTGGATCAGCAGCTTAGAGGAGGAAGTGAGAGATAGCTCATCAAACCAACGGGAAGCGGCTGAGAGGGTGCTTAGCTTAAGCAGAATCCCGAAGGGCTACAAAGGTCAGGGAACGCAAGCTGAGTTTACCCAGCTCTCAGCCTTTCCTAGCAGAAAGAAGGAAACAATCTAACTACTAGATGGAAAGTAGCAATTTTTTTTTATTCTGATTTTCTGTGGTTTCAAAACTTTTGGGGAATGGTTTGCCTTTCTTTTTCCTAATAAAAGATATCTTTGTATAAAGTAAAATGCAATTGCCTTGATTTTTTTTAAGTTAAAAAGGTTACAGTTTCTGCTTAAATTTTAAGCGGAGAGAGTTTCCTTTAAGAGAGATTTTGAACCTTGGGGAAAAATTTTGGTGTAAACCAATATTTTCATACTTTAAAATCTGTAACTAAACCCATTCTGTATTTAATCCTGGGGTGGAACGGGCTGCTAAGGCATTGAGTTATGAGTTTATATAAGCCCAGCTAAGGCAATGATTAGAAATGAAACAGAAATTCCAGCAATGTTCTCCAAAAAAAGAAAAGAAAAACTCCAAAAGGAAAAAAAAAAAAACCTCCTAAATATTCAGAGGTAAACTTGGTAATGGCGAGACATTTTGTATATACAAGACAAGGCCATGCAATACACAAAGGAAAAACACAAGAGTATAAATAGCACAGGCATGAGCGACAGAAAAAGCAGCATTGAAATCCCTCTGTTCTTACTGTAATTTTCAGCAAGTTATTTGTCTCCGTTGAGACTTAAATTCCTTGTCTGTTAATGACCTAACCATAACTGCTTTGTGATATTGTAAAGGTTAAATAAATGAAAGACTTTGGTATTAACGTGTCGCAGATGTTGGGGCAAAGTCAGTTTTCTTCTTAGATGATGAACAGGGAGTAGCTACATAGTTACGGTCTGGCCCATGTCCTTACACACACTCTTGGCTTTTTTCTTCTCTTATCGGTTAGGGCTGCATTCGTCTTCAACCACCAGACAACCATCCTAGCAATTTTCTCACGTAACAAGACATGAGTTGGAGCCATTTGAACTTGAAAATTGAGTCCTTCCTGATCAGTTTCTCCTTACATCTTCTTGGCTATTGTCTGACCAAGTGACTGGGCCAAGGAATTGAGCATTTAAAAGTATTTCTTGGGCCAGCATGATGGTTTAGCAGGTAAAGGTGCTTGGCACCAAGCCTGACAGCCTGAGCCCCACACAGTGAGGGCAAATTCCCACAAGCTGTCCTCTGATCTTCCTTTGTAGGCCAGGGAATGGGCAGGCTATACACACATTTAAACAGGAGATTGTCTGTGCAGAGGGATTTTAACACTGGTTTTTCTGCTGCCACTGATGTCTGTGCTTTTCATAGTCTTTTGGTTGTGTATGCGGGGTGTGTGTATGTGTGTAGTTGTGTGTGGGGGGGTGTGTGGATGTGTGTGTACCATATAGCTTTGCCTTGTATATACAAAAGCCTCATCATTACCTTGTTTTACTCTCAAAATTGAGGAGCTTTTTCTTCACAGCTTTATTTCAATGTAAGTCACACAGTGTGTAATCCACCTATTTTGAGTGTACAATTTACTGGATTTTAATTCACTGACAAAGTTATGCAATCATTGCTACAGTCACCACAAAAGATTTGCTTCACAAGGGAATAGTTTTCTCTTTTCCATTTTACCATTCAGAAGACATCCAGTGGCCAACTGCCTGTCTGCGAGACTTGTTGGCTCTTGGGGCCTTCACGAATGTGGAGCTGATGGCGTGTGGCTTTCTGTGACTGACTTCCTTTGCTTCTAACTTTCCAAGATTCATACATCTTGTCACAAATATTTACCAAATTTTTTGTCAAATTATATTCCAGTGTGGATTCCCATATTTTATTTATTTACCAAATAATAGACATTTAGATGACTTCTAGTTTTTAGATGTTAGCTTCCATGAGCATTCATGTGTAAGTTTTATGTAGACATCTATTGGGCCATATAGTAATTTGGCAATCATGTGTCTAGATTCCAGGGATTTCTGTACTGTGGTACAATTATTAGAAGATGTTTCTCACGATCTTTGCATTATCACTTGCTTAAAACTTACATTTAGTCTGATGAGATGCTAGTGCATTCACTCTCTCTATGGTTGCTATACCATTGGGTGATATACCAGTTTTTAGTTCTTTCATACTCAATCTACTTGTGTCTTTGACTCTTATGCAGTGGTTCTCAATCTGTGGGTCATGACCCCCACGGGAGTCACATATTAGTTATCCTGCATATCAGATATTTACATTACAAATCATAACATTAGCAAATTACAGTTTTAAAGTAACAATAAAATCATTTTATGCTTGGGGTTACAGCAATATGAGGAATTGTATTAAAGGGTCACAGCATTAGGAAGGTTGAGAACCACTTACTATGGTTCTTACTATGAAGTCCAGCATTTTGTATGATAATTACACAATAAAAATATTAAAAATAAAAGGAAGAATGGAGGGCCAGTTGTGTTGGCACACATTTGTAATCCCATGTCCCCAAGGTTGAAATCAGAGGATCTCATGTTTGAGGCCAGCCTGGGCTACAGAATTAGTTCAAGGCCAGCCTGGGCATTTTGGTGAGATCCGGACTGAAAGTGAAGTTTTTCTTTTAAGGTCTCAGGCTGGCACTGGGAGGTGGAACACTTGCCTAGCTTATTCTAGTCCTTGGGTTTAACACAGGTACCAGAAGTTAATGGAAAAGAAAAACAAAAAAGCAAGCAAATCAAAAGTGTATAGCAATTACTGTCACAGATTGCACAAATCCTTCTGTATTCAAGAGAAAAATGGTTGACTATTAGACTTATCAAAGTCTTTGGAAAATTTCTTTCCCCCAGATTTTTCTTTGTCCAAAATAATCAATTGATTATATACACAACCTTCAGCTCTATAGATAATGTATAAATGTCTATGGATTCCACCTTGAATATCTGTATCATATTGTCTGAGGATATGAAAGATCCCAAGAGCCCACTTTGTCAAACACAAATCACATTATATTTGCACTACTATCCCATTTTCTAAAGTCTTTAGTGTTAAAAGTAAATCATATACATATAATCTAAGATCCCAGAAAATAAATAGTTAACTAAGGTAGGAACCATAGGTGTCTGTGGGTACCCACTGAGGTAATGTGCACTGAGGAGGTCAGCATCCTTCTGAGCTGTGCAGCCATGGCACAGTACATCACAAGAGGGGCTCGGCACATGGCAGTATGATTTGTAGGTCATCTTCACAACAGCTGTACTTAGAGGCCAACCTGGAGGCGGTCCAGGAAGTGCCCAGCCGTGAACAGTGGGCTGTAATGAGGCGTCCCATCCTTGGTACCTCCTAGGCAATAAAAAGAAGAAAACTCCTGATGTGGCAAGTTTCATGTCAGGTGTGTGATGCCGTGAACAAAACAGGACATGTTAGAACTCCATTAATGGAAGATTATAGAAAAAGGTAAGAATTTATAGTAGAAAATGGGCCAAACTGTGGTTGTCTCTGTGAGTGGAGGCAGTGATTAACTGAGACCAGCATAAGAGAAATGTCAGGAAAGGGGATTGTGTTTGTACACAATGATAGTGGTTGGGGATTTGTAGAGGACTCAGTGGATAAGACAACTTGCTATATAAGCAAGAGGACCTGAGTTCAAATCTCCATCAATGAGAGGCAGAGACTGGGGCATCCTGGGAGCTTGCTAATCAGCCAACTTAGCCAAAACAGCTAGCAAACCTTCTCTCAAGGGGATAGAGTGAACAATAGAGGAAGGCATCTGAAGTTCTCCTCTGGCCACCGCACATCACATTAACACACACATGTACACACACACACACTTACACACACACACACGCACGCACACACACACAGTTGTGGCTGTGGCTATGTGGGCATGACCATTGGTCAAAACTTAAAATATATGCAACCGATCATCACTTTCACAGAAAAGAAGAGATTATATACTCCAACGAACCCCAATCTACTTAATATTTATTGGCATGCTTGATCGTAAGTTCACTACTGTCTACAATTTCACATTGATTCTATAAGACACATTAATTCCATAATATGCGGTAGTAAAATCAAGTCCAGAAATGTGCTAATGGTGGGATCCTGGAGGCACATACATGAATGATGACCACATAGATCTTTTAATTTCATAATGAGTTTTGAGTTTTTAATAACTCATCTGAAGGCAAAGGCACTGGGAGGAAGGTTTTCAGAAGGATATCCAGACAGTGGACCAGAGTGGTGCATAAACTTTATTCTGGGGAACGGCATAAAAATATTTCAGAAAAGCAGAAGCATCATCATGCTTTTCAGTGGAGAAGGCTGTAAGGATATGTCACCGCTCAAGGTGACGTCACGTTTGAGAGGACTTGACTGAGTAGACGGACAGCTTCGCAGCTTCAACTGGAATTTTGTAAATAAGGAACTGAAATATTTATCTAATATTAAGCTAAAAACCGCACACAGAAAATTTGCAACTTGAGCAAATGCTCACAAAGTGTTACTGTTGGTAAGATTTTTACATATGTGAATTTAAGATATATCTTGAAAGACAAAATTAAGCATCAAGCTCCATGAAAGAAATTGAAAGTGTTTGAAGCATTAAACATTTTAACTGAATCTAAATATATAACCAGACTGAATTTTAAAAACATCCTTTAAAATAACCGATAAAACTTGTTAGATTTAACAAGGGAATAAGATGTGTAAGCTGAGCATAAAGCCTAAAATCACATTTAAAAACTCACCTTGAAGGCTTTTTCTTTCCTTCCAAAAGCTCTTATCTGTGGAAAGAAACCTGGCTCCCAAAAATATTTTTAAAGGAATATTTGGTTCACTAAGATATGGTGGCAGTAGCTCGCTTTGTGACAGATTTCTCAAAGTTCATAGAAGGTAGCCATCAAATCCTCAGCCAGACTATCTTTTAAAGTAGTACATCTGCATTTCGTAACTAAGACATTCCAGGACTTTGATGTGGATGTTAACTCTGCTCATTCTAACCAAACCTAGCAGTGGCCCAGAAAGCACCCGTAAATGAATGGATCAACCAGTGGCCTGTGCAAGCATTGCTGTGTCTACTCAGGACGAAAAGAACTGACCTACTGACCAGGGCAGCGAGAAGAGCTAATCTCAGAAGCACCATGGTAGATGGAAGGCTCTTCATACAGAACAGGATGCGCTGGATCACCCATGGAAAGGCCTAGGAGAGACAGCCTGCGACTCCCTGCTACGCAGTGTTGTCCATAGACAGCCTGGTCTACTGCGGAGTTTATCTACCCACACCTCAACTAAGCCCACACTCTCTAGGAAGAAGCCGAGGAAGTAAGGCTGAGCTCCACAATTCTTCCCATTTAGCTTCCTTCTATGGACTTTGTTTGCTGTTGCTGTCGTTGTTTCAGATGACAGGGTAAGCCTGCCTGGATGCGCGCTGGGAGGCACATGCCTGTGGGATTTGTTGCTCAACAGTCTTTTTGCTCTGAGGACCCCTACTTCTGCTTCTACAGTGTTTTTGCAGAGAATCCAGAAGAGGAAATCCTTTTTTTAAAAAAAAATATCTTCTAAGTAAGCACAAAACGTAATAGATTTTATGTTGAAGTTCTTGGATGCGTGTCGCAGACCGTTCTAATCCCTCCCCTCCCCCTCTGCCTTCACCTTTGCCCGGCTCTAGCTGTCTCCTTTCTTTATCCCAGTTGTCGCTCACTTAAGTTTCACGTCACGTGCATTCCATGGCCTCCCTCGTGGGCTCTTCCCTCCCGCGATCGCTTTTTGAGTTTCATGACCTGTGTACACATACATATGCATATATACTGGACGTAATTTTAAATCTAGGTTCTGCGTGTGAGGATAAACACATATGGTGTTTGTCTTTTTGAGCCTTGCTTATTTTAACATGACTTCCAGTTCCAACCAGTTTTCCTCAAGTGTCATGATTTCATTTTTCTTCATTGTTGAATAAAATTCCATTGTGTATATTCTGTATCCATTCTTCCGCTGATGTATGCCTAGGCTGGCTTCATCAGCTGGCTGCTATGAATAGCAAAGCAATCCACATGTGTGCCATAGGGGAGAAAATTCTCGAGACACAGTGAAGGTTGACGACCCTTTGTCTTACAGCTTGGAACACAAAGGATTTCATACTTAGGATTTTTTTAAAATTTGGGAATACTTGCATAAACATAATGAGTATGCTAGAAATGTGATCCAAACACAGACTCCGTTTGCAGAACAAATACACCTTATAGACATAGCTCGAAGGGAATGTTGAACAGTAATTTCAGTTCACCCATATTTGTCTATTACTTATTATGAGAGATAGGGTTTGGAATTTTCCACTGGGGCATCATAATGGTCTCAAATGTTTCATATTTCGCAGCATTTTGTATTTGGGAGTTTGGATTAATCCTTACTGGACACTGGGTCTACCCTGGGAAGAGTTGTGTCTTGAGTTATATTATGAAACAGGAGATTAAGCATCACGTCAGTATTGGCTATTAGGGAGTTCAAGGTCACATGCTTAAGTCACCAGTGATATCTTTACAGCCTAGGAATCGCGGACTGGGCTTCCCTTTGCCTTTATTTTCCCAACACTTATCCTTATCCACCCAGACCACTTTTACTTCTTCTGGCCTTGTATTAAGAGGCAAAGGCAATTAGACCTCGGAACCACTCTTATAGTGAATAGAGAGGTCCCTACCTGTGGCAGTCACCAGCAAAGGCCAACCGCCAAAGCCACATACGAGCACTGCAGAGAGAGAGAGAGAGAAAGAGAGAGAGAGAGAGAGAGAGAGAGAGAAGAGCTGAAAGAGAAAACAGAAAACTATTTTTTTTCCATACATTGTTTTGTTTTATTTTTTCCATTCAAGAACATAATTAAAGATAAAAAAAAAATTTTTTCCTTTCTTCCCCTTCTCCCGGTCCCC
>PVIU01015727.1:0-47199 GCA_004026605.1 Ondatra zibethicus
CACACACACTAACAAGAGGTAACTACCCTCTCCACAGACGTCTACACACAGGCGCACACTAACAAGAGGTAACTACCCTCTCCACAGGTGTCTACACACAGGCACACACACTAACAAGAGGTAACTACCCTCTCCACAGACGTCTACACACAGGCGCACACACTAACAAGAGGTAACTACCCTCTCCACAGACGTCTACACACAGTCTCACACACTAACAAGAGGTAACTGCCCTCTCCACAGGTGTCTACACACAGGCGCACACTAACAAGAGGTAACTGCCCTCTCTTAGCATACTTATTTTAGAGTACTTATGAACTCAGCACTAATTTTGGGTTTTATCTAGTAACAGACGTCTACACTCTGTCTGTGGCTCAAATGCAGTTCTGCAGGCCTACACACAACTTTTAAATCCTATTCTGATCCTCTCCATCTGTAGTTATAGATGTATGAATAAATCCAATTCTCTTTTTTTAATGACTTATTTTTATGTGCACTGGTGTTTTGTCTACATGTATGTCTGGGTGAGGATATCAGATCCCTTAGAATTGGAGTTACAAACAGGTGTGAGCTGCCATGTGGGTGCTGGGAATTGAACTGGGATCCTTTAGAAGAGCAGCCAGTACTCTTAATGACTGAGTTTTCTCCACCCTGAATAAATCCAATTTTCTTGCTACAGATTCAACAATCAATATGCCTTACTACAAATTCCTCTAAAAGCAGTTAACTTTCTGTGTTCAGAATATCAGCCATATTATCAATTTCAATAAGAAAATTACTTCCATATGTCAATATCTCTCTCCTGCACTTTCAGCCAACCCATCATACATTCTGCCAAGTTGTTTTTCCTAAATTATTAATTTGAATATATTATCACCCTACAAAAGCAAACAACAAAAACCTGCCTGCCTTGTTAATGCCGACAAAATGAAAACTCTTTATCCTGGCAAAAGTAAGAGAAGAGGAGACTTTCAGCTGCCGTGCCAGCTCATCTTCCAGCTGGGCACAAAGCCTCAGCTCTCAGGGCGAGTGAGACGGCTCAGCACATCAGTGTGAAGGAGCCCTGCTGACCCATGTGAACACTTGTCTCCCCACTGAGGGCACTGTCTGGAAGAGGCAGTGTGACCCGCTGGAGGAAGTGCACCACCTGTAGCTGGCTCTCTGTTCTGTGTTTGTGGCTGAAGATGCGATCTCTGCGTCTCCTGCTCTTGCTGCAGGGTCTGCTGCTTACTACCGTGCCTCCCTGCCACAGTGGGTTCTTATCCCTCTAGAACCATAACCAAAATAAACTTTCTTCCCATGAAGTTGCTTCTGGTCACGGTGTTTTAACTAACACAAGGATTAAGGCACTTGCTGCCAAGCTTAACCACCTACTTCAGTCCCCAGGAGAGAACTGACTACACAGAGTTGTTCCCTGGCCTCCACAAGCACACCTAGGTACATGCCCCCATATATGCAAAATAACAAATAATAAAACTTGTAAAGAATCAATCTCATCCAAATGGCTCTACTCACAGAATACTGAATATTCCATACATGTTAATTTTCCTATAATCATTTTTAAGAGGTTTTTTCTTTTGCATGAGTTGCATGCATGGGGTGGAGAAGGGGTACAGGGGGCCAGAAAGAGGAATTGGATCCCCTGGAACTGGAGCTATAGGTTGTTGTGAGCCACAGAGTGTGAGTGTTGGGAACTGAACTTAGATCCTCTTCAAGAGTATCAAGTGCTCACAACCAGTGGGCCATCTCTAAGCCTCCCCACCCTCCTTTCCACCATTTTCCCCCAGAATGCCTTTCTCCATCATCTGCACATCCAAACCCAGCTGGTCTTCCGGAGCCCAATTTTCTGACTGAAATAACCTCACAGCACTCTCTGTTCCTGGCTGGAGACCTAAACAAGAGGACCACGGTTCACTTAGCAGCTGAGAGCCCAGCTCTGCAGCCGGGTCATGGGCGAGTCTGAGACCTAGGCGTGTGTGCTCTACAGACTGCCACACGGTACCGGGAGAAGACTAACATCGAGCATTTTAAAAGAATTCTAAAACATCAAAACTATAGGTAAAATGCTGACTTCAGGTCCATAAATGTTACTGGATGACTGTTTCAGTTCCAGGTTATATTATTTCTGTTCTCAATTCTATTCTAGCTCAAGGTGGACCGAAGAACACACTGCATCAATCCATGACCTATCACAAACATCTTTGACAGAACTTACTAGTTCTCATATTTTCATTATCTTCAAACAGGAAAACTGAGCAGAAGTCAATATTTACTACCTTCCCCCCCACCCCAAATAGGGTTTCTCTGTTGAGATTTATTATAATCAATTTAAAGCCTTTGAAACAGTCATTTCTTTGAAAAAGCTAGTACAGGGCTTTCAAAGTGGCTCACCAGGTAAAGGCACTTCCCACGACCAGCACCAAAGCTCAGCCCTGGACCTACACGGTAGGGATCAAGGGCTCCCTCCTGGAAGCTGCCCTCTGACACACATGCTGGGGCACAGGCATACACATCTCCATCTATACACAAAAATGAATAAATACTGTTTTACTTTTTAAATAAAAGCTAGAACACAGCAACATTTTATACGCATACACGCATGGCATTTTCAGACACCAGGAAGTCATATGCATATCAAATTCCAGCTATGGGTGCATACGCTGCATCAGACAGAAAAGGAAGTCTGGGAATGCTCATCCCTTAGGAGCAGCTACAATGAAAACAAACAAGAAAGAGTAGAGTCAGAGAGATGGCGCAGGCTAAGAGCACACCGGCTGTTTTTTCAGAGGACTCAGATTCAGTTTCCACATAGTGGCTCCTAGCTGTCTGTAACTCCAGTTCCTGAGATCTACACCCTCTTCTGGCCTCAGGTACCAGGCACACACATGGTGTACAGCTGTACAGGCAGACGAGATACCCATACAGCTGTCTGTAACTCCAGTTCCTGAGGTCTACACCCTCTTCTGGCCTCAGGTACCAGGCACACATGGTGTGCAGCCATCCTCAGGTACCAGGCACACATGGTGTGCAGCCGCACAGGCAGACGAGACACCCATACAGACTAAATATAAACGCCAGGCTCCTGTCGCCCCAGCAATCGCACTATGGAAAGGTATGTACGCCTCTCAGTCATAACGAGGACTTACGCCATTCACAGGAAGAAAACTCGAGATAAAGTGAGGGAATGAGCAGCCCGTCTTGAAAGGACAAACAGCACATGCGTGTGGCTCCTGGGTGTCACACGTGAAGCTGTGACATAGGTGGCATGGAAGGAGAAGTACGGCGACTGACGGAAGGGAGAGAGGCAGGGACGGGGGAAGCACAGTGTGGTGTGCCCACCACACAGTATACTTGGACAAACTTCACAAGATTTAATTCCTGACCTCAAAATAAGGCTAAAAGTTGGCGTCTCCTCTAAAAACCCACTTAGACAATGGGAAGAAAGAGAGCATAAAGACCACCTTTGGTGTGATCAGAAGATATTATAACTATAACTTGGAATATAAAGCATAAAACAACAACAAAAAGTAAAATGGTAGATGCTTTGGTGAATAGGACAGAGACAGGATGACAATCTTGTTTGCAGTACCGGGGTTTGAACCCAGGGCCTTTGCATACACCAGGTAAGCACTCTACCACAACCAAAACTTGATGAGGACAATCTTATACACTATAAAAAATGGCTGGAAATGGGAGGCAGTAGGCACATATTCCTAAGGAAAACAGAGGTAAGTTCTCTAGCAAAATTTCAAGCAGAATAGCTCCAGGCCCAGGAGTTCCCACAGAGAAAAGGGAGGGGCTGAGATGAAAGCAAGGAAACTGACTGAATCTATCAAACAGCTAGCAAGACCTGTGGCTTTCCTCTCCCAGCTCACCAGAACCCAGCCACCTGTATGTGTGACGCACGACACTCAGCATGACCACAAGAGACTGGGCTTCTATGAGGGAAGAATAAGAAGTCACAAATGGGAGAGCCGGATCCAAGTAAGGCTGGTGGCCTTCTAGGAAGAAACCACTACCTCCCGCTGTGCCCCTGAGAAAGGCCACGTGAGTACACACAGCTGGTAAGGCAGACACCTGCAGACAGGGAGCGCGGCCCTTCCAGAACCCTGACCTCAGGCTCCCAGCGTCCACAACTGTGACGAAGGTAACCTCTGCACGCTAGACCACCTGGTCTAGTGAGGAAGCCGTTCTGTCCAGCATCTGGCCCAAAAAAAAACAAAAATGAAGTTTAGTCTGAAGAAGCAGAGTGAACAGATAAAACGCGAGCTCAGGGAGTGAGCCTGCGCACACGTGCTCAGAGGCTTTCGATGAATCTTGGTAACTTTCTCTAAATATGAAAGAACTGCTAAAAATAAGGCAGACTTGAGGGCAGCCTCCAAATAAGTGAGACCAAAACAAACAGGAAAAAAAAAAAGATTAGTAGAACCAAAAGCAAGGCAGGAAACAGAACGTTTCAAAGAAACTATAATTAGCATTCTTGAAGAAATAACAGAGATGCTAAGCCCAGTTTTAAAGAAAGAGAAACACAAGGGCTTACACTTTTCTT
This sequence comes from Ondatra zibethicus, assembly GCA_004026605.1. Classification (NCBI taxonomy): domain Eukaryota; kingdom Metazoa; phylum Chordata; class Mammalia; order Rodentia; family Cricetidae; genus Ondatra; species Ondatra zibethicus. The sequence goes on from PVIU01015727.1 coordinate 4,550, forward strand.
TTTCTTTAAGGCTGAAATTGTAAAAGTCAGTGAGAGGGCTGGCACACCTCAAAACAGAGCGGACAGCTGCAGAGGGTCAGAAGACGGACGACAGAGCTCCACCTGCAGGCTCTCCCAGGGCCGCCTGAGAAAACCTCAACAGGTAAAGTCAAGTGGGGGGGAATAAAACCCAAAACACTACAGCTTCTACACATTCCTCATAGTACTGCTAGTAGAAAAAAATGAGAATACGAGAGTAACCTACCCGAAAAAGGAACACAGCAGCTAGGAGAGAACTTGGGGTGTCGTCAGTGAGCTCAAGGCCCAGGGCAGACAGCGCAGGCCTTTAAGAGGAAGCCACCAGAGGAAATCAGGAAGAAGGGACAGAAGGGATTGTTGTTTATCTGGCAGATTTAGCCACATGGAAAATTATACGAAGAAGCATGTTATCGAGCGCTGGAGGGTACAGAAGGACTTCACTAGAAGCCCAGGGGAAGGGGGAGCAGAAAATACAACAGGTCACCCCAAAACACAACCTTAGCGAACTATTACCTCTCAGAAGAGCTGATCATGATGAAAATTAACTGTAGGACTGGGAAGATGCTTCAGTGGGCAGACAGCTTGCTGCTCACCACGAGGACTTGAGTGTGACTGTTACCCCAGCACTGGAGGACAGACGGGGGGTGGATCCACAGAGTACTCTGGCCTGTCAGCCACAGACAAGCTTTCCTTCAGTGAGAGATGCTATCTCAGGACACTGAGGTAGAGAGCAGTAGAAAACACCCAATTCCTCGTCTGGCCTCTGTATGGGCATGCAGCAGACATAAAGCACATGCTGCACATACCCCCATGACACAGACGGAACACCCACTGCTGGAGTGCGAGCCCACGGCGCCCTCAGCACAGCATTCTCACTTTCCACTTTTAGGTTTTTGGTTTTTTTTTAAGGACACAGTCTCACTAGGTAGCCCACGCTGGTCTAAGACCCCAAATCCTCTGGCTCCCTCTCAAATGCTCGGATAAAAGGCATGCACCATCATACCTAGTTCTATACTTTTCAACTTTTCAATTCAAATGTTTAAAGAAAAATTTAGTAAGTTCATCTGGTTATTTTGTAATTTTAAAAATCCAGTCTGATGTGGAGCAATGGTGGCACACACCTTTAATCCAGCACTCGGGAGTCAGAGCTCTGTGAATTCAAGACCAGCCTGGTCCACAGAGTGAGTTCTAGAGGAAGAGCACAGCTGTCCTAGGGCCCGCCTGGAGCTGCACAGCACTATTTAAGCCCTGAAAGCCCCTGCACACAGCCACAGCCCATCATCAGCACCCATCAGGACCCTTCGCGATGACAGGCACACACACCCACGTCAGCTCTGCATGCAAGGTGCCTACATTAGGGACCTCTTAATCTGCCCATTTAAACCCTCCTAGCTTTAAAGGCAGGTTAGGACTGACCCACCTTTAATTTACTGTAGGGTTAAGAAAATTAATAGCCATGCTTCAGACTCAAAAACAATTAAATGTTGTCTCAGACTGTTTCCAATACACATTTATTGTATCTGAATGCTTCTGTTAGGTAAATGAAGCTAAGATCTAGCCAGGTGTGATGGCCCCATAGTGATTCACACCTGGAATCCCAGCACTAACTAAACTGAGATCTAGTTGTTTTTTTTTTCCTTTCTCTCTCTCTCTTTTTTTTTTTTTTTGAGACAGGGTTTCTCTGTGTAGCCCTGGCTGTCCTGGAACTCGGGCTGAAGACCAGGCCTCGAATTCAGAGATCTACCTGCCTCTGTTTCCCCCACCCCCATCCCCCTCCCAGTGCTGGGATTAAGGTAATGTGCCATCACTGCCCAGTAAGATCTATTTTTCTTAAACATCTTTATATCTAATTTCTGGTACTTAGTCTGTTAAATCAATGTGCTATGTGTAAACAAGGGGTTACTGAACTAGTACCGCCAACTTAGAGATTCATTTAAAGAGTATAACCTTCAAACAAAAATTACATATTCATTCACTAAGATTTGTATAAAAGGCACAGAAAAATAGACACTGTATACTTGCAACAATCTATGAAACAAATATATCTAAAATCTTGTTACTTTGTTATCACTTTTTTGTTAAAGCAGAGCCTAGATTCAGTTAAATTCAAACTCTAGAGTGCACCAAAATACTGAAAAGCTGTCTTTTAATTTGATTTTAACTTTTCCCAAAAAAGTGCTGCTTCTACCCAAAAACTAAATTATTTAAAGTTAATAGTTAACATCTAGCTACATGGAGTGGCTCACACCTTTAATTCCAGCAGACAGATCTCTGACTTCAAGGCTAGCCTGCTATACAAAGTGAATTCCAGGACAGCCAAAGCTACACAAACAAGCCCTGTCTCCAAAAAAAAAAGAGAGAGAGAGAGAGAGAGAGAGAGAGAAAGAGAAAGAGAAAACAGTTAACATCTAATCATTAGCACACACGGGTCATGGGAAAATATCTTTCCCACCTCTTAATGTAAAAATTATCACTGCTTATACTTAAAAGTAATAGGTAGCCCACAAAAGAAGGGGTTTAGGTTGGGGGATTACAACATTTCTTTGGAGGGGCACACTTATGTCACAGAGGACCTGGAGGTTAGAGGACACCTGTGGGAAGCTGATTCTCTCCATCCTGTAGGTCCTGGGGGCTGAACCCAGACAGTCATGCTACATGGCAAATGCCCAAACCATAGCAACAGTCCCAAAAGAAGGATTTCAAACGTCATTTAAGACTGCAAAAAATTAAAAAAAAAGCAAAAGACTGCAAAAAAATTTATCTTTAACAGCCACTTCATCATAATGGTCATATATATTTGTGTTATAGATATAATATATATTTATATATAGACCATACATGTATGCTATATTATAAACCAATACCGTTTCTTAAAATGCTTATTTCCTTTTCACCATTCGAATACTCCAACAATGGGGTTAATTTCTGCAGCGACTAGTAAGAAGCAAACGGGAGGCTTACACAAGCAAGACCGATTCCAAACTGCACATGGATGGACTCTGGATAATTTTATAACTTAAACTTTATATTTAACCACTGCGACATAGACGTTTAAAACACTTAGCTACCTACAATTCCAGAGCAGAAGGAAAATAAATGTCATCCTCAAAGCCTTCCTGAAGCAACACTCTAGAAAACTGGACCGGCGTTATAGTGTTCCACTGGGAACAGGAGCACAGGTCTATTCGCTTGGCTCACATGCAGAAATTTACATGGGTAGCATGCATGCCTTTAAATGATGACTATTTCCTATTCAGATAATTTTTCGAGATCTAAGCTACCATGAGATCAGCAAGGCTAAAACTGCTTGGCATTTCACTTGCGTTCCAAAACAAAACCAAACACTGTGCGACAATGACAACGTATATATTTATATAACCTCGTGATCACATAAAGATCTAGTTTCCGGCTCGTCCACTTTGCATTACAGTCAGATCTCCACATAGTCACAGATAACTAAAGACTCCTTAGGAAGCACTGAAAACTATACTAGCTTACATTACAAAAGCATTCTGGAAAAGGACCTTTAAGAAAACTGCCCATTTCTTATGCAGAAACACTTTGTAGTCACTTGACTTGGCCATTAAAAAAAAAAAAGTCAAGGCATCTGATTTTATCATTTGCTGCAGGAGGGAGAAAGAATACGGCTGAATGCTCCTGAAGGGTAGGTAGTATTTAAAACAAGACCACTCGAAACACTTGAAGAACGTGGAGCAGTTCGAAAAGTGAAAGGCGGGCACCTCAGAAACCAAACACTCGGCGCCGCGCACTTCCCTAATAGGGTGAAGCGTCCTGGTCCCGGACGCTTCCAGCTTCTGCCGGGACACCCACCACGCACGCACTTTCTTTCTCTCTCTCTCTCTCTCTCTCTCTTTCTTTCTTCTTCTTTTTTAATTTTTTTTTTACAGGATTTTCTGGCGTAGGAGGCTGCGTCGCCAATACGAACCCTGCGACCCGTCCGATCCCCAAAGACCGCTCTCCCCTCCTTCCCTAGCCGACTGCGCCCAGGCGGGGAGTCCTCCAGCCCCGTGCGCGTCCCGCGGCGGCGCCTTAACCTGGAGTCTCCGCCATCCTCCCCCTCCCCTCCTCCCTCCGTCCGGCCCGCGCCCCGGCCGCTCCCCTCCCCCGGCGGCACCCACCTCGCGGCGGCGGCGGCGGCCTGGCCTCGCCGTTCTCATCCCGGGCGGCGCCGCCGAGGCCGTGCCTCCGCTTCTCCCGCTCGCGCCGGTCCTTGGGTCTGCGCGGCTTGGAGGCGGCGGCGGCGGCGGAGGAGGAGGAGGGCGGCGCGGCGGGCGGGAGCAGGACGTGCTGGGGCCGCGCGTGCAGCAGCGAGGGGGCGAGCAGCAGTGTGCGCGGCAGCGGCGGGGGAGCGGGGGCCGCGGGGGCCGGCGGGGAGAAGCAGCTCCGGGCGGCGGCCGGGGAGGACGAGGACGAGGAGGAGGAGGCGACGGCGGCGGCGGGCGCGAAGCTCCAAGCCGCCGGGCCGCCGTAGCTCGCGGGCTGCCTGCCGCTGCCGCCGTCGCCGTTCACTCTCCGCGGCGCCTTCCGCTCCTCGGTCCGGACCTTCTTGGCGGACGCCGCCCCCGGAGGCTCCCGCGAGGCGGGCTGCAGCTGCCCGAACGCCTCCTTCTCCGAGAGCGCGGCCACGGCGCCCGCAGCGGGGTTCGGCGGGGCCGCCATCTTGCGCTCTTGTATTTACTCTCGTCCGCTCCCCGGCGCGGGGGCACGGGGCGGGGTCCCCGGGCCCCGGCCGAGCTGCCATTGGGCGCGCGCCACTGAGGGATCCTCGAACTGGCCAATCAAAGGCGCGGACACGGGCCGTCGGGGCGGGATCAGCGAGCGGGCCTTCGGCGGAGGTCAGAGGGCCTCTCGGCGCGGCTGGTGGCGGGGCGCCCCGGGAAGGAGGGTGCTCGGACGGCCGGCGCCCGGGGAAATGGGGCGTCGCGGGAAGAGCCCCGACGTCTGTCAGGACCGAGGTAGCGCTGCAGTTCGCCCCGGAGACTTTGCCTTACTTGTACCGCTTTCTCTTTCTGCCGCGATTGGCTCGGGTCCCTCCTGCCTCTGCACGCTCTGCAAACCGGGTTCCGGCGTTGTGCATCTCGGAGAAAATCGGTCGAGAACCCGACTGACTGGAAAGGCTAAAATAGTGCAGAGATGCCTTGTTTTAGCTGATGTCGTACCTGTTAGTGCTTTAAGAGAGAGTTTCCTGCAGAGCTGGAACTTGGATCACTTTGGAGCGGGAAGATAAAAATCACTTTAAACTGAGCTTCAGTGCTAAAGGTTTGGATTTTAATTGTACCTTTAACTCACCAGGAAAAAAAAAATCTGTTAGCGATGTTTATAAATGTTTGAAAATCAAGTTAGATTTCTTTATTTCAGAGTTCGCCAAGCACGTGCTCCGACTTCTATCTCAAAAGATATGGAATTCGGAATGAGGGAGGTGTGGGTTACACACAGTGGAAGCCTGAGTCAGAGCGTGCCTCTTAGATCCTGTACGATATCAGAATCTCCAAAGGCTGGATGTAAAGATAACAAGTGACAAATTAGATCACCAGGGGAAAGAAAGTGTGTGATTCCTACGAACAGTAACTGTTTACTTTCTGCAGAGTTTACAGTTACCGCTCAAGAATAGTCTACTGACTTCAGGAAATTAGAATACTTTGTTATTTTGTTACCTTTCTTTTGCTCATCCCCACTGCCTTAGGACTTGGAATTTTTAATGTTGTTTATAAATACATCTTTTAGTTTGTTCGTTTGGTTTGATTTTTTTTGAGTCATAGACTCTCTATGTAGTCTTAGCTATCCTGAAACGTGATGTAGACTGGTCTGGCCTCAAACTCGCAGACACCTGACTGCCTCTGCCACCCCCCACCCCATCACCGAGCGTCCACCACTATGTCCAGCCTCTTTTTTTTTTGGTTTTTAGAACAAGATTGTTGACAAAAAGAATATTCCCTGAAGCTAGACCCAGAAAGACAAATTTCATATATTTTCTCTGATGTATGAAACCTAGATTTGAATCTACATACATACATACATGCACATATATATTTCATGTAAAATGTAGAAGGGGAAATGGAATTAAGGTAATGAGGGGAAAAAAGTTACCTCATGTCCTCACTTATGGGAAATGAATATGTATCTGGTATGAAAGCGGAGCGGGACGACTTAAAGAAAGAGGGGCCATCAACAAAGGCATGAGAGGGTTGTGGTATGGATATGAGCAAACAGGGCTATATACACATGTATAGAAATGTCCTAAGGAAACTGAACGAAAATAAGACAATAAAATGAAGACTGTTTAGCTCTGCAGATTGTCTGATCTGGGCATTCCTAACAAACTCAAGTTCTATGACTAGTATCAGTTGGTCTAATGATCTTTTTAAGGTTTATTTTTCCATTCTCTCTTTAGAAAACATTTGCTTGTGCAATGGGGGTGATTGTCCAGGAAGGAAATGACTGTTTAATGAGCTACTGAATAAACATACAACTATATATTTGTGCATCTCAACTATTAAGTATCGAAATGCATAGTTCCAAGTGCTGAAGCAGGCTGGCAGCGTGTAGTGAGAGAGAAGACACCTGCTCCAGCCTCCTTATCCTCACCAGGCCACTTTGCCTGGTGAGACCTCTGTTGTCTCTGTGTTAAGTGAGCGGATTTGACTGCATGGTTACTGTATCTTATGTCTGTCTTCTTCAAGATTTCAAATTCACACTGAAACCATTAGAATTAAAATAATTTCTCATCAGACATGGTGTTACAGTCCTGTGATCCTAGCATCTGAGAGGTAGAAGCAGGAGGACCAGAAGTTAAGCACATAGTGAGTTCAAGGCCAACTTTGGCTACATGAATACCTGTCTAAAAAACTAAGGTAAAATAAAGTTTTAAATATCTTCTCTATTTTTATGTGTACCAGTGTTTGTCTGCAAGTATATATGTGACCACATACATGCCTGGTACCTATGAAAGCCAGAAGGGAACATGGGATTCCCTGGAATTTTTTTTTTAAGATTGATTGATTGGTTGTGTATTATGTATATATGTATTCTGCTTGCATACCAGAACACCAGATCTCATTACAGATGGTTGTGAGCCACTATGTGGTTGCTGGGAATTGAACTCAGGACCTCTGGAGCAGCCAGTGCTCTTAACTGAGCTATCTCTCCAGACCCAAGGATTCCCTGAAATTTGAGCCTTACTAGAAAACAAATCCATGGTCTCTGCAAGAGCAACAAGTGCTCCTACCTATTGACCATGTCTCCAACCCCCCCGCCCCAGTGCCTTATTATCAGTTGGTGTCACACCAGGAAATTTGTGCCACTCACCTCATATTTTAATTCAGGAGAATCTGACCTTAAGGCTACAATGCACTGTGTGAAGTTACTATTTCTTGCCCCGTAATACACTACTAACAGACCCATTCTTAAACTTAATAAATCTGAACAAAAATATGGTTGTGGGTGCCCACGCACCCTTATAAATCAAAATAACAAACTCATGTGAAATGCTATGGTCATTTGAATGAGAATGGCTCCCATAGGCTTATTGGGGTACTTGGTCCCAGTTAGTGGAACTGTTTGGGAAGGATTAGGAGGTGTGGCCAAGATTGGGTGTGGCCTTGTTAGGATAGGTATGTCTTTGAGGTTTCAAAAGCTCATTCCAGGCTCTCTGTCTCTCTGCCTGTGGGTCAGGATGTAAAGCTCTCAGCCACTGCTCCAGTACCATGCCTGTCAGCTTCCTGTCCTGGTGATAGTGGATTAGTGCTCTGACATTGTAAGCAAGCCCCCAGTTAAATGCTTTCCTTTAAAAATGCTGCCTGGCCATGATACCTCTTCACAGCAATAGAATGGTGACTGAAACAAATCTGTTCTGCTGATTTGAACAAACTGATGTCCACGATGATCTGGAAAGCCAAATTTAAATTTAAAAGTTTCAGAGCCCCCAACTGATTCCGTTCTTCTGCCCCGACTCTCCACCCGCTATACAAAAAAAGCATGCATATACATGATGTTTTTAAAATAAGTTCATACATCGTTTTCCTAAAAATCGTGACGTAGTCAGCACCTCAGTGTGCCCTAGGAAGGCGCTGGGCAGTGTGGAAGATATACAGGTTCCCAAAAGGTTTGTTGACCTCATGGTCTCCTTACCCTTTGCAATAGGAAAACAGCTGAGTGGACAGGGACATTGTACCTGGACCTAAAGACAGGACTGTAAAACATGCTTAATTATAACTAAGTCCAAGGATGCTAGTAGAAGTCCGTCTCTGTATGAACAGCCACTACCTGTCAACTGTATCATACCTAATAATGCTTAACTGGGGAAGAATTTTTACCACTGTCATCTTGGTGTAGTCTTTTTCTGTGTGTCTACATGTGTATAATATGCAACCAGAGAGCAGCCTCTGGTGTTGGTCCTTGGATGCCATCCGTCTTTTCTTTTTAGACAGGATCTCTCACTGCCCGCGAACTTACCAAGTAGACGTTTTTAAAAAAGCAAACCATGGCCTCATCTGCAAGTGCTTTTACCCCCTGAACCGCATCACCAGGCCTGTGAGTTTTGTTTTGTTTTTAAAGGTTTTTATTTGTTTCTCTCTGCGTACATACTTATGGGTGCCATGGGGGCCAGAAGAGGACAACAGATCCCTGAAACTGGGCTCCATGAGGTTGTAAGCTGCCCAGTGTGGATCCTGGGCTCTTCAAGAGCAGCAAGTACTCCTGGCCACTTAGCTGCCTCTCCCTCCCTGTGCGACTCTGTTTTTTTTAAGACTTTTATTACGAGATTGGAGTCAAGTGTAGAAAGGAGCCACACAGCCTTTGTTTTGACTCACGGCATCCACAATAAAGATGCAAATGAAGAGAGAGTGACACTGGGGGAATTCGCTCTCTGACTGCTGCTGCCACTTTAGATATCTCAGAAGGAGCCTTTGCACAACGGTTCGCAGACTTCTCAAACAGCAAACGACAGAGGCTTTCCTCGTCTGCACGGAGGCCTTCTTCACCTCACAGTATTTTCCCTGGCCGATCCTGAAAACGTCCACAGCGTGAACAAACAGCGAACAGCCGCGCAGTGCGTCCCTCCAACCCTGCCGCCCAGCGCCCTGCGCAGGTGCGTCTCTGGTGCCTGCTGGTTTCCTGCCCAGGACCACACTCTTCTCCTCACTTCTGACTCCTATTTCTTTGAGGTCGCTTGTGCCTCCTCCAGGAATAAAAGAGTCTACCTGACCTCCATGACCCCCGGAGCTGGTGATGCACTGCCAAGGGAGTCTTCCTAGGAGGCTTTTGGGAACGTTCTGGGGAATGAGAACTACCTTTGGGCTCTTTTAACTCCCTGAAACTTAGAAAAATTGTCAAGATTGTAAACTTATGGGTCATATTTTTTTTAATTTATTTTATTTTACGTACATTGGTGTAATGGTGTCAGAGTCTCTGGAACTGGAGTCAGACAGTTGTGAGCTGCCATGTGGGTGCTGGGACTTGAACCTGGGTCCTCTGGAAGAACAGTCAGTGCTCTTACCCACTGAGCCATCTCACCGGTCCCCATATTTTTTTGTTTGTTTGTTTGAGACAGGGTTTCTCTCTGTAGCCCTGGCTGTCCTGGAACTCGCTCTATAGACCAGGCTGGCCTCAAACTCAAGAGATTACCTGCCTCTGCCCTCCAGTGCTGGGATTAAAAGCATTTGCCACCACCCCTGGGCAGGCCATATTTTTCTAAACATTTCGGATAATTCAGGTAAACTAACTGAACTCTCACTTTTTCACCACTAATATTTTACAATAAATACAAGCATAACCAGTTTTTTTTCTTTTCTTGTTTGGTTTTTGAGAGAAACCAGGGTTTCTCTGTCTAGCCCTGGCTGTCCTGGAACTCACTTGGCCTCAAACTCAAGAGATTCTCTGCCTCCGGAGTGCTGGGATTAAAGGTGTGTGCCTCCAGCACCTGCCCAGCATAACCAGTTCTGTTGCTCTTTTTAAACGTGCATTGGTATTTGCCTGTATGTGTGTCTGTGAGAGTGTTGGGTCCTGGTTTTACAGACAGTTGTGAGCTGCCATGTGGGTGCTAGGAATTGAACCCTGGTCCTCTGGAAGAGCAGCCGTGATCTTAACCACTGAGCCATCTCTCCAGCCCCCAAAACCAGCTTCTTAACCACAGTCTTTCTTCCAGTTTGAGTATGTACTTAAGCTTGGGAGGGAGAAAACAAGAGGAAGGCAAAAGAGAGAATGGTAGGCGAAGGCTCGGCCACTGTATAAAAGCTTCCTTGGTGAGGCAGTAGCAACCACAAAGCAGGAAGCAGAAGGTGCAAGACGGAGTCAGAAGAGCCACGCGAAGTAGGAGCCGTTCTTAAATGTCTCTTTGAGGATTAATTTTGCGCCCAGGGTTTTTATATGAAGGGGCATCATTTCATTTTGGTGCCCATTTTAAGGAAAAAGGAAAAGAAAGTCTGTTTTCTAGTCAGTCCTGTCAGAAGAGGGATCGCTTGGCAAAGATATGGTGAGCACAGTGTATCGTGACCTCAAAACCTACGTGTGGCAAAGTGTAAAGGAAACTTCGTACTCACGGGAGATCTGGATTTAAGACCCAGCCCTTGCCCAGTTTGTGAACTTGCATCCCCACATCACTTCACTTTGATTGTGAGCAGGGAAACCCCGCCCCCAGCGTCATCACCACCACTTCTGTAGAGGCAGTCTCGCCGCCAGAACCTCACTGCCCTGAGGATGCTGCTTACTGGGCACCTCACCTGTCCCAGGTGGGCTTTCCGCCTCAGCTTAGCTTTAGAATGTCTTCTGTTTTCCAAGACCTTTTCTTTTTAAATGGAGTCTCACTAGGAGACCAGGTCCACCTCAGATTCACGGAGATCCTCCTGCCTCTACCTTCCAGGTGCTGGCTTCACAGGTATATACCACCATACCCAGCTTTTTCGAAGGCCTTTATCAAACAGCTGGAATTTAGTGTGTGTACTGACTATAAATCAGTTGTCTTGCAATGTATCCTATCTTGCAGCAAAAAACCTGTCAGGTCCCAAAGAAACCCAGGACAAGTCTCAGTCCCTGTGGCTTCTCCCAGCACGGCTCACCCCTCCCCCTCCCCTAAACCTCTCCAGCCCAGGGGCTTCACTGCCCTTCCCCCAGTTCCAGATCCCTAGATAACTCAGCCATTCTGGCACACACGTGTCCATGTGTATGTGTATGTGTATGTGCATGTGTGTGTCTCCTCCTGTCTCACTGTCTCCCAGCCCTCTACTCATCACCCAGTTCAGTCTGGACCCTTCCAGATACCTCTGGCTGTGCTCCCCCTCAATTCTACAATAAAGCCCTTCCCAACCAGACCTAAGAGGGGGACGTCTTCATTTTTCAAGCATACTCTGGCCTCCAGAAGCGCACACGTGTACATGAACATACATTCACACACAAACGGGGTTGGGAGCGGGGCTTAAAAGACCAACTAGGCATGGTGGTGTGGTACTCACCTTTATTACCAGGCGGTTCTGTGTGAGTTCAAGGCCACCCTCATCTACAGGACAGGACAGTCAGCACCACATAGAGAAACCCTGTCTCTAGAAGAAAAAGAGTAAAGTGCCCAGAGATCGGGTCCCCAGGACCCAAGGAGAGCTGGATGCAGTGGGATGCAACTATAATCCAGCACTCTTAGGTCCAGACAAGAGGCAGAAACAGGAAAATACCTCGCATTGGCAGCAGTGGACAAGTGAGCCTGTCTCCAGGTGAAAGGTGACTGTCCTGTGACGTCTGTGCGTGCTCTGAGGGATATGGGTGCCTTGCACAAATACAGACCAAAAACTAAGTAATTCAACTAAACAGAGACCAAAAACAGTCCTCCAACGAGGCCACGTGCTCTTATCCTTTTAAATAGCACCACTCCCTATGAGGCACAAAGAGCAAGCCCAAGATAACTAGGGAACAAAACTCACAGATTTGTATTTTCCATAGAGCTTGTAAAACGTCCCCTTCCTAATCTGGGGCATAGTCATACAGTATAATCTTTTAGGTTTGTTTTTCATTTATGGGTCTGATTTGGGGACACGCATATGTGGAGGAAGAATACAACTTGAAGAAGCTCCTCTTCTTCAACCATGGGGCGCTCACCAGGATATGCATCTCACAGGACCTCAGTTATAACTTTTGTTTAGATTTTATATGCATTTGATGTTTTGCCTGAATGTATGTCTGTGTAGGGTGTTGAGAGCCCTAGAACTGGAGTTACAGACAGTTCTGAGCTGCCGTGTGGTTGCTAGGAATTGAAGCTGGGTCCTCTGGAAGAGCAGTTATGCTCTTAACCACTGAGCATCTGTCCAACCCCAACTATAACCTTTTAAAAAGAGTTTTCAGCCAAATTGTAGTATCCACATATAGCTTTATTTTCCATTAAATAGTAATGAGAATATATTTTAAGGCAACACGCCAAGAATTAAAGTATGGCGTTAGAGTTTAATTTCACACTTTGGATATCAAAAAAGCAGTACCTCCTGAAGTCGGGGAAGCATTTAACTATACCAGGAAGAAAAGTAGATATTCAAACCATTTCATTCTCAATTTCATATGGTGAAAACTTAAAACTTCAACCTATAAGAGCATACTTCAGAAGGGCATTACTCACTAAAAATACTACAGATGTTTACAAAGAACATCTGAGGAGTTAGAGAACTCCCCCAACACTCACACACAATCTGTTATGTTTATAGTAGCATGTGGTGTTGTGGGAGTTCAGTTAGTCAATAGCCTTCTAGGTGCCGGCCCATTAGGGTGTGGTCTAGGTACTAGAAGCACAGATGAAAAGCGAAAGCGTGCTTTGCTCTCTCTTGGATGGTGGTCTGGATTCTGTAATTAAATTTTCCTACAGTAATCTCCGAAGTCCTGGTTCATATGATGCCATTGAACTGATAGCTCAACTCAAAATGGGTTTTGGGCTACAAACTGCTCAAGATGATTCCAACTTGGCTAGCTGAGATGGAGTACCTTCTTGCAGCATTCTGGGCAGAACTCCAAATAAAACTTCAAAAAAAAAAAAAAGTCAACTACTCAAAGACTATCTCCAATTATACCAGACAGTAATCTTGAGACTTAACCATCATTTTAGTTTTTACAGGATCCATAGATATAACACTGTCTCCATGACAACTGGAAACAATTCTAGAAAAGGATGTCCCCTCTCCCAACAGAATTTGTCCTCAGGGATAGAAACAATTGTCATCTGTTAGGGGTTGATTATAAGTTGCATAGGGTTGGGGGTGAAAATGAAGTAGGCTCAGGAATCTCTTTTGGGAAAGAAAAGGAAAAGGGAATGGATGAAATGGGATAATAGGTAGATTAGTGTATCTACTTGTGAACTATTAGTTATAGATAATTTACATTGGTATAGGTTCTTGTATATTAATACACATGTAAAATTATCTTTATATTCTTGTCTAAGATAATTTGTGTACTGAAACAAATTAAAATTTTATTTGTTATATTGAATATGCTCCTATTTCTGTTTATAATATTTGTGCACATATGCAAAGTTATTTTGTCATATTGTATGCATGCATGTTGCTACCTCTGCTTAAAATATTTTGTATATTGATGAGATTTTAGGATATATTTATCATATTGCACTATACATTTCTACCTCTGATCAAGATACTTATATATACACCATTTACATTTCAAGGTCATTGTCCACATTTGCCGCATATCTGTTTAAAAATTGTTTAATTTTGTAATATGAAGCCTTCCTTAGTCTTTAAGGTATAGAGGTATTAAGAATTATAGGTCAATAGTAACCGATGATTGTCATGGTTATAGTCGGGCTACTCAGGTTCTCTAGATACACAGAGATTCTCTAGATACACATAGATAGGTAATCTTCAAACACTTCAAAGAACTGTAAAATATGGCATTTAAATAACCCAGGATTCTATTGACGTGAGACCTGACTGCTCCAGGCAGCATTGATCTATTCCTGAGAGACTATTGAGCACCAAAGACACTCACTCCACTTGGAGCTTATTTTCTTGGCAAAACAGGCCTTTGGGCAAAGAACTGCCCTTGCCTCAACTACTGACAATATACATGCTGGTCAAACTGGACAAGCAGGATACAAGCAAAAATGACTGCCAAAACTTACCAAGACAGGGTAGGACAGTCTTTCAGATTCTCCTGCCTCTGAAAATGGTCTGTCAGATACTCTAGACCTTAGCTGAAGTTGGTTGCATCAACATTACAAATGCAACTTTGAGTGATTGCCCAGGTAGTCAATTGTCTCTGTCATTTCTTGTACCTTTTGGAAGTTGCTTGCCTGCACTTCCTGCTTACTCAGGTAATATTATTTTCCTTCTCAGGTCTTTGATAGAGTTAAAGACTAGATAGTTGGGGCTGGAGAGATGGCTCAGAGGTTAAGAGCATGGCTGCTCTTCCAAAGGTCCTGAGTTCAATTCCCAGCAACCACATGGTGGCTCTCTACCTCTGTAACGAGATCTGGCACCCTCCTCTGGCGTGGGGGCATACATGGAGGCAGAATGTTGTATACATAATAAATAAATAAATCTTTAAAAAAAAAAGACTAGATAGTCACAGCTACTTTGCTTTCATAACTTACCTAAGACATTTTAGTATAAGACTTAGACTCCTCAGTATAGAACAACTATTAAAATAATCTCTGTTATTTGCTAATTACCCTAGACTGGGCATATAGCATGTGCTTTTTGCTTGATGTTGTTCAGTTGGTTGTAGTTCCTTTTTTGTGTATGTTTTTTGCCTTTTCTTTTTCCTGGATATTTGTTCTTATTGTATGTAGTTTTGATTAGGTTTAAAACCCTCTTATTTACAAAAGGGAGAGGTGTTGTGGGAATTCATTCAACCAATAGCCTTCTGTAGACTGGCCCATTAGGGCGTGGTCTGAGTTACTCTAAGTGCAGATGAAAAGTGTGCACACTCTCTTGGCTGGTGGTCTGGATTTGGTTTGCAGCTCTCCGCGCCCACAGAGCAGAGGACTACAGCGGCTTTCTTATTTTGAGTATTCACCCAATAAACATTTGCTATCTTTTATTGTGGGCTCTTGTGGGCTTCCTTAATTATGCCTACAATGTTTCATAGTTTGGCTGTGCTAATTGATTTATTTTCTGCTGTGTTGGGTTGCTTGCATTTGTTTGTGGGAGGTTGGATATGTAAGTCAGAGATGTGGGTTCTATCGTTGAGATTAGTGAAATGTGTGATGTGAGAAGTGGACAAGGACAGCTGTCAGAGTTAGAACTTCCATGCATGTATGTCTTCTTCTTTACTTTAAATTGTTCTAATTGTGCAGAAATTGTAACTTACACAATTTTTATTTCAGTAATGTATAAAGTGGTTTGTAAATAAGTATATTGTGCATCATAGGTTGAGTTGTATACTCCCAAAATTCGTATTTAGATCGTAACCCTCATTATCTGAAAGCTAATCCTAGCACTCAGAAGGCAGGAGCAGACATGTGGGTGGGCATCTGTAAGTTTAAAGCTAGCCAGGTCTGCATAGTGAGTTCCGGGCCAGCCGGAGGCACACAGTTAGGTCTTGTCTATCCAAAAAGGAGAGAAAGGGGGGCTGGAGAGATAGCTCAGCAGTTAAGAGCACAGGCTGTTTTTCCAGGAGACCTTGGTTCAATTCCCAGCATCCACATGACAGCTCACACCTGTCTGCAACTCCAGTTCTAAGGCTTCTAACACCCTCACACAGACATACATGCAGGTAGAACACCAATGAACATAAAAACAAATTATATACTTAAAAATTATTTAAGGAAGGAAATACGGAGTTGGCCCTTAATCTAACCTAATCTGATACTCACAAGAAAGACATTTTGGGCACAGACACATAAGGAAAATGCTACTTGAAGATCAAAGCAGGGTCTGTAAGCCAAGGAACTGCAAACTTGCCAGCAAAGCGTCAGAGCCGCTGAGGGTGCAGAGCGTACATTCCGCTAGCTGTGGGCATAATGGGCAGAGTGCGCCTGATTTGGAATTAAGCAGGGTCAGGCCTGGCTAGTACTTTCTCCCTCCATCCTCCCAACTCGATCCTGTATGTTCCCATCCCCACTCACCCCCGTCCACTCATGAAATCTCTTCCATTTCCCATTCTCAGGGAGATCCAAGTGAACTCCCTCGAGCCCTGCTTATCACTTAGCCTCTCTTGGTCTGTGGCTTGTAGCATGATTATCCTTTATTTTGCAGCTTATATCCACTTACAAGTAAATACATACCATGTTTGTCTTTCTGGGTCTGGGTTACCTCACTCAAGATGATTTTTTTTCTAGTTCTATCAATTTACCTTCAAATTTCATGATGTCATTGTTTTTAACAACTGAGTAATACTCCATTGTATAAACGTACCACATTTTCTTTATCATTCTTTAGTTGAGGGACCTCTAGGTTGTTTTCAGGTTCTGGTTATTACAAATAGAAGTGCTATAAATATAGCTGAGCAAGTGTGCTTTTGGTACAATTGAGCATCCTTTGGGTATATGCCCAAGAGTGGTATAGCTGGATCTTAAGGTAGATCGATACCCAATTTTCTGAGAAACTGCCACACTGATTTTCAAAGCGACTTCACAAGTTTGCATTCCCACCAGCAATGGAGGGGTGTTCCCCTTATTCCAGCATGAGTTGTCACTTGTGTTTTTATCTTAGCCATTCTGACAGGTGTGAGATGGAATCTCAGAGTCATTTTGATTTGCATTTCCCTGATGACTAAGAATGTTGGACATTTCTATAAGTGCATCTCAGCCATTGAGATTCTGTTGCGAGTTCTCTGTTTAGTCTGTATCCCATTGACTGGATTATTTGGTTTGTGGATGTCTAGGATCTTGAGTTCTTTATATACTTTGGAAATCAGCCCTTGTTTTGATGTGGGGTTGGTGAAGATGTTTTCCCGTTCTGTAGGCTGCCATCAGTGTCCTTTGCCTTACAGAAGCGTCTCAGTTTCATGAGTTTCCCTCTATTCGTTGTCGCTCTCCGTGTTCTGTTCAGGAAGCTGTCTCCTGTGCTGATGGGTTCAAGGCTATGCCCCACTTTGTCTTCTACCAGGTTCAGTGCATCTGGACTCAGGTTGAGGTCTTGATCCACTTGAGTTCTGTGAAGGGTGATGGATATGGATCTATTTGCATTCTTCTACCTGCAGGCATCCATTTAGACCAGCACCATTTGTTGCAAACACTTTCTTTTTTCCATTGTGTAATTTTGGCTTCTTTCTCAAAAATCAAGTGTTCATGTATGGATTTACATCTGGGTCTTTGGTTTGATTCCATTGATCAACCTGTCTGTTTTTATGCCAATACTAAGCAGTTTTTATTACTGTAACTCTGTAGTAGGACTTGACATCAGGGATAGTGATACCTCTGGAAATTCTTTTTTTTTAGATTTATTTATTTATTATGTATACAGTGCAGGCCAGAAGAGGGCACCAAGTCTCATTACAGATGGCTGTGAGCCACCATGTGGTTGCTGGGAATTGAACTCAGGACCTTTGGAAGAGCAGGCAAAGCTCTTAACCACTGAGCCATCTCTCCAGCCCCTGGAAATTCTTTTCTTGTGCAGGATTATTTTAACTATCCTGGTGTGGCTCTGCTTTTTCCTCTGGATTGTTGGTGCATTGGTCCACGAGGGTGGAAAGAGCAGAATTGGGGAACAGGATTCAGAAGGCTGTGGGTGTGGCGGAGACAGCCCTCCAAGATATGGCTTCACTGAATCAGCTCAACTTTATTCCAGAGTATAAGGGATATATAGAATTGGGAAACCTGGGGATAAGCCCTAATTTGTATTAAGTGACACACTCCTATCATGAGGCTTTGCATGTGACAGCAGGGTCTGAATGCAAAGCTCCTAGTACAAGTCTTAGTGACCGTATGTGCAGCAGGGGAAAGGCTTCTAGAAGGAACTGTGCCAAGGGTCACCCTAGAGATAAATCAGGCTTCCAGGCTTGGAGACAGCTTTCGGATAAGGTCAGCCCTCCGGGCCCTAGGACGCTCTCTAGATGGAGGCAGGCAGGGAGCAGGTGTCTCTCCAGGAGGAGGGGCCTCCTCAGGTTGTCAGCGTTTGAAGAAAGCTGCCAGGCCATGATGGACTGGATCCTCTGACCAGCAAGGCCTTCCAACATCCTGGGTTTTTGTTTTTCCATATGAAATTGAGTATTGTTGTTTCAAAGTCAGCAAAGAATTGTGTTGGGATTTTAATGGGGATTTCAAGGAATCTGTAGATTGCCTTTGGTAAGATGACCATTTTTACTATGTTAATCCTATGTTACTATGTTAATCTATGAGCAAGGGAGATCTTTCCATCTTCTGCTATCTTCTCCAATTATTTTCTTCAAAGATCTGAAGTTCTTGTCATACAGGTCTTTCACTTGCTTGGTTAGAGTTACTCCAAGATATTTTATATTATGTGTGACTGTTATCAAGGGTGTTGTTTCACTAATTTTTTTCTCAGTCCTTTTACTGTTTGTATATAGGAAAACTACTGATGGGGGGGGGTTATGTTGTAGCCAGCCACTTTACTAAAGGTGTTTATCAACTGTAGGAGTACCCTGGTAGAATTTTCTGGATCACTTATGTATACTATCATATCATCCACATGACCACTGCAACTCTTATACAGGAAAAACATCTGATAGGGATGGCTCACATTTTCAGGGTTTGGTCCACTATCATCGTGGTGTGACAATGGAGCATTCACCTCCGCAGTGACGCACTTCCTCCAACAAGGCCACACCCACTCCAGCAAGAACACATTAGTGGCACTCCCTTTGGGGACCATTTTCTTTCAAAGCACCATAGCTAATGATTCTCTGGATATCATCAGTGTCTGTTGTTGCATCCCCCCTTTCGTTTCTGATTTGGTTAATTTGGATATTCTTTCTATGTCTTTTAGTTAGTTTGGATAAGGGTTTGTCTATCTTGTTGATTTTCTCAAAGAATCAACTCTTTGTTTCATTGATTTTTTTTTGTATTCTCTTTGTTTCTATATCATTGATTTCAGCCCTCAGTTTAATTATTTCCTGCCATCTACTCCTCTTGGGTGTGCTTGCTTCTTTTTGTTCTAGAGCTTTCAGGTGTGCTGTTGAGTTGCTAGTGTGAGATCTCTCCAAATCCCTTATGTAGGCATTTAGTGCTATGAACTTTCCACTTAGCACTGCTTTTGTTGTATCCCATAGGTTTGGTTATGTTGTGGATTTATTTTCATTGAATTCTAGAAAGTCTTTAATTTCTTTATTTCTTCCTTGACTCAGTGGTGGTTCAGTTGACAGTTGTACAGTTTTCATGAGGTTGTAGATTTTCTGTTGTTTGTGTTGTTGTTGAAATCCAGCTTTAATCCATGGCTAATCTGATAAAACACAGGATGTTATTTCAATATTGAATATATATATATATATATATATATATATATATATATAGAGAGAGAGAGAGAGAGAGAGAGAGAGAGAGAGAGAGAGACTTGCTTTGTAGCGAAGTATATGGTCAATTTTAGAGAAGGTTCCATGAGATGCTGAGAAGAAAGTATATTCCTTTGTGTTTGGGTGAAATATTCCATAGGTATCTGAAGGTCCATTTGAATCAAAATGTCTGATAGTTCCACTAGATCTCTATTTAGTTTCTGTCTGGATGACCTGTTCAGTGGTGAGAGGGGGTGCTGATGTCTCTCACTATTAATGTGTGGGGTTTGATGTGTAACTTAAGCTTTGGTAATGTTTCTTTAACAAATGTGGGTGCCCTTGCATTTGGGGTATAGATGTTCAGAATTGAGATATCATCTTGGTGGATATTTCCTTTGGTGATTGTGAAATGTCCTTCTTCATCTCTTAATTAGTTTTGGTTTGGCATCTATTTTGTTAGATATTAGGATAACTACACCAGCTTGCTTCTTAGGTCTGTTTAATTGGAAAATCTTTTTCCTACCCTTTACTCTGAAGTAATGTCTGTTTTTGATGTTGAGATGTGTTTCTTATATGCAGCAGAAAGATGTATCCTGTTTTTGTATCCATTCTCTTAGCCCATGTCTTTTTATTGGCGAACTGAGTCCATTGATATTGAGAGATATTAATGACTAATGACTATTAACTCCTGTTATTTTGTTTGTGGTGGTTGTTGGAGAGAGAGAGAGAGAGAGAGAGAGAGAGAGAGAGAGAGAGAGAGAGAGTGTGTGTGTGTGGTGTGTGTGATTCCTTTCTTTGGGTTTTGCTAGTTTAGGATTATCTATTCTCTGTGTTTTCTTGGATGTAGTTAACTTCCTTGGATTGTAGTTTTCCTTTTAGTATCTACTGTAGAGCTGGATTTGTGGATAGATATTGTTTAAATTTGACTTTGTCATAAAATATCTTGTTTTCTCCATCTGTGATGATTGAAAATTTTGCTGGGTATAGTAGTCTGGGCTGGCATGTGTGTTCTCTTAGAGTTTGCAAGACATCTATAGAGGACTTTCTGGCTTTTATGGTCTCCATTGAGAAGTTGGGTGTGATTCCAATAGGTCTGCCTCTGTATGTTACTTGGCCTTTTTCCCTTCCCACTTTTAATATTCTTTCTTTGTTCTGTATGTTTAGAGTTTTGATTGTTATGTGGCAAGGGTATTTTCTGATGCTATCTATTTGGGGTTCTATAAGCTTCTTGTACTTTCATAGGCATGTCCTTTGGATTGGAGATTTTTCTTCCATGATTTTGTTAAATATATTCTCTGGGTTTTGAAGCTGGAATTCTTCTTCTTCTATTCCTATTATTCTTGGGTTTGGTCTTTTCATAGCGTCCCAGATTTCTTGGATGTTTCCAAGTTTTTATATTTAACAGTTCCTTTGACTCATGAATCTATTTCTTCTATCATATCTTTAATGAATGAGAGTCTCTCTTCCATCTCTTGTATTCTTTTGGTTATGCTTATGTCTGTAGTTCCTGTCCACTTACCCAGATTTTCCATTTCCAGAATTCCCCCAGTTTGTGTTTTCTTTATTACTTCTATTTTGATTCTCAGGTCTTGAATAGTTTCCTTCACTTCTTAGTTTTTTCCCTGATTTTCCTGGCATTCTTTAAGAGTTTTATTGATTTGCTCCAGTTTTTGTTGTCTTTTTCTCAATTTCTTTGAGGAAGCTTTTCATTTCCTCCTTAAGGACCTCTATCACCTTCATAAAGTTGTTTTTGAGGTCATTTTCTTGTGCTTCAGCGGCCTTGGAATATTCAGGGTTTGCTGTCGTGGGATAGCTGGGCTCTGGTGGTGACATATTGCCCTGGTTGTCGATTGTGTTCTTTCCCTGGAGTTTAGGCATCCGGTTTGGGGTGATTATAGATCTAGGTGCTGACTTCTGAGTTTGTCTTTGTTGAATGGGTGATTTATTCTTGGCTTCTGTTTCCTCTTTGGTCTTCTAGTCTTTATGACCTTATTTCTGGTGACTGGTGTGACGTCTGATCTAGAGGGGCATCTCTGTCCGAGTTGGGTACCGGCATAGTGCTGAGTTTGCAAGGCCTTTGGTGAAGCGATGGGGTAGGAGGCTGTGGGAGTGGGGGATCTCTTTTCTGTTGACTGCTGTGGTCTTCACCTGTTGTCCAGCTGGTGTGGTCTGCACCTGAGCACTGAAGCCCCTGGTCAGTCTGGTGTGGTCTGCACGGAGCAGTGGATAAAATCCCACTGGAGTTGGGGGCAGGTCTTGGCAGCAGTGCTGGTGATGAGGTGGGAGGGCTTGGGCACAGGGGGAACAGAATCTGGGAAGTGGTGCAGCTCGGCTGGCAAGCAGGTCACGCACCTGTTCTTCTAATTGGTGTGAACAGTAACTGAACCAATGAAGTCTCCCGGAGTTCGGGGAAGGACTAGCCTCCGGGAGGATGGTGAGGTGGGAGGACTTGGGCAGCAGAATGGTCCTGAGGGAGCAGGATCCAGGGAGTGGGACAGTCCAGCTGGCAGGCGGGTCACTCTGAAAGTCGAATCCTAGCGAGGTATTGGGACATAAACCTGGAGCCCTTGGGAATGGAATTAATGCCACTACAGGAAGAGACCAGAGAGAGCTGCTGGCTTTGCTCTTTTTCCCACGTGCGTACGTAAGAAGGCAGCAATCTGCTGAAGAGAGCCCTCACCAGAATCCTGCCCTGCTGGCGCTCTGGTCTTAGACTTCAGCCTCTAGAGAGCTGAGAAATAGTCAACAAGCCGTCAACCTATGATGCTTCCGTGGTTTTTCTTTGTTTGTTTTTTGTTTCGTTTTGTTTTCTTTCTTGCTCTCCCTTGACTCTTGCCTTTATTCAACCATGATAGCATGGTCCTCCCAGAAGACTCGCTGTTAGGAACCGTTTATCACCAGTGTGGGGATAACTGCAGGCAAGACACGCTCTGTTCTACCTACGTGATCTTCAAGCATTAAAGAAAACTAAAGCCAGGTGGTGGCGGCACGCTCCTTTAGTCCCAGCACCTGAGAGGCAGAGGCAGGCGGATCTCTATGCGTGTGTGTGTGTGTGTGTGTGTGTGTCTGCGTGCATGTGTGTGTGTTACAAAGGAAATAAAAATTCTACAATAGTTAAATAAGCTACTTGAGAGTAAAGAACCAGATATGACTGGTGCCTGTAATCCCAGCGTCTGGAATCTGAAGCAGAAGATCACTGTGAGTTCAAAGCTCTGTGCAGAGCCATGCTTTCCGTGTGACCGCTGCGTTTGCTGAAGATCTCTCTCCATGGTAGGGCCTTTGTTTCGGTGTTTTGGTCATCTGAGTGTATTTAGAAGGATCTGTTTCTGTATTCTCCATCCATGAATTGCTTGCTTTCTTCAGTTATCATGATCACTGTCAGTTTTACAAAAGTCTTTTTTTCTTTTTTCTTTCTTTCTTTCTTTCTTTTTTTTTTTTTTTTTAGTTTTTCGAGACAGGGTTTCTCTGTAGCTTTCAAGCCTGTTCTGGAACTAGCTCTTGTAGACCAGGCTGGCCTCGAACTCACAGAGATCCACCTGCCTCTGCCTTTGAAGTGCTAGGATTAAAGGCATGCGCCACCACCACCTGGCTTTACAAAAGTCTTAAAGGCAAGCTGTGTTGGTTCTTTATGTCTTTTCTTGGTTGTTGCTTTTTGTTGAGACAGTATCACTGTGTACCCTAGGCTGGTCTGGACATACTGCGTAGAGCAAGCTAGTATCTTGTAGAAACCTACCTGCCTCTGCCTTCTAAGTGCTGTGATTAGTATCCATAGACTAATCCTCTGGGATTTTAATTGGGGTTGTGCTGATCTACTCATCCGGTTATAAAGAGCAGCTAGCAATATCAAACCTTCTTATCCATGAACATTGGCTATCTGCTCATTTAATTTTTTAATTATCACGTTAGAAAATTGTAATTTTTCTTGGAAGATATTATACAAATTTGTTTGATTTATGCCTATAGATTTCATATTTGGTGGTAATAACTGAGTGTTATCATGCTTCTCATTTCAGTTTCTGTTTGTTGTTTTTACTTTGCTTGTGTTGTGCTTGTTTTATGTTTATATGTATTTGGGATTGCGTGTACCTCAGAGTGGCCTTGAACTTGTTGTAGACCCGAGAATGAGCACATTGTACAACCTTCCACCGCTCTCCTGTACCCTATTAATAGTCTTTTTTATTTGTTTGGCTACCACACCCAGCTTTCTTTCAATCACTAAAGAATCTGTTTACCTTGATTTTATCTCTGTGTTGTAAAAACTCTTCAAAAAAGATACTCCATAATCCCAGTACTGAAGGTCCTGGAGCAGAAGAGGTACTCCGTAATCCTAGTACTAAAGAACCAGAGGTGGGAGGGATCAAATCTAAATTAATCTAGTCTACATAGTGAGACCCTGTTTCAATAAAACTAAAGAAAGGGGTAAGAGAGAGTTTTAGTGGGGATAGTTTGTTTCAAACAACCAACATCCACATTGCTTCTCCACCCCTTTCTTCCATGCTGTTGATGTAAACAGTAAGAGCAAGGCAGTTATTGGGTCGATTCTTCTTGTGACCTCATTTAAAATGGTGATCCTAGCCTGGCAGCGGTGGCACCTGCCTTTAATCTCAGCTCTCAGGAGGCAGTTTGTTCCCGGCTGCTCAACCCCGAAATAATCACACAGAAACCATATTATTTGCAATACTGTTTGGCCAGTAGCTTAAGCGTATTTCTGGCTAACTCATATCTTACATTAACCCATCTCCATTAATCTGTGTATTGCCACAAGGCTGTGGCTTACAGGGTAAAGTTCCAGCGTCTGTCTCCTCTGGGGCTCCATGGCTTCTCCCTGACTCCGCCTTCTTTCTCCCAGCCTTCAGTTTAGTTTTCCCTGCCTAGCTCTACTGTACCCTATCAGGCCAAGCCAGCTTCTTTATTCATTAACCAATAAAGCAACACATAGACAGAAGGACCTCCCACATCATGTCCCCATCTTTGCGTGACCCCCCTGAACTCAATACATGTATATGTCTGTATACTCCATTCATGTAGTGCCCACAGAGAGCGTCAGATCCTCTGAAACTAAAGTTACAGGCAGTGGTGAGCTGTCTCGTGGGTACCAGGAACCAAACCCAGGTCTGTGTCAGTGCCACCACTCCCGACCTCCTTTCTTATCTGGAAGAGAGTGGTGCAGGGGAGCTTGAGGCGCATTGGTGCGAAGGTCTTGGGAGCTGGCATTCCCCTTCCACTGGGGATTGAGCCCAAGCTGCCAGGCTACATACCAACTGCCTTCCCCCACTATACCACCTCAATGGCTCCTTTCCTGTTCTTTCTTTGCAGTTATTTATTTGTTTGTTTGTTTTTATACTTTTAGAAAAAGTAACCTGAAATCTGTTATACCCCTAAATGTCTAATGCAAAACCAGATGGCCTAGGGTTTGCCCTGGATCTGAGAAACAGCACAAAACACATGCAGTCCATGAAAGAAAAATTGTAAGCTGGACTTTATTAAAATTGAGATTTTCTTTCCTGAAAAAGAAATTGTCAAGGGACAAAAAGAAGAGCTCAGTGTGCTGCAGGCCTGCAAGCCCAGCAGTGGGGAGAAGAATGGCAACAGGAACAGGAGGTAAAAATCCTCGATTACAAAGTCAGTTCCAGGTCACACCCTTCTGCCACTTGAGAAACTATTGAGAGGGGGACGTTGGGTTTGTAACGGCTAGCTTTGCTGCAACCTGAAATCACCTGGAAAGACAGTTCTGGGAGAGAATGCCTAGATCAGGTTGGCTGGTGGGCCTGTCTCTGGGGGACTGTCTTGATGAAGCTGGGATGGGGGCTCCACACTGCATGTGGGTGGCACTGTTCCGTGGGTTGAGCCATGAACTGTGTTTGAGTGAAGAAAGCTAGCGGAGAGCAAGCATGCCAGTAGCATGCATCTGTTTCTCTCTGCTCTCGACTGTGGATCTGACTGTAACTAACTACTTGAGTCCCTGCTTTGACTTCCCCCAAATAATGGGCTATATTCTGTAAGCCAATTAAACTCTTTTCTTCTCCCCTCAGCTGTTTTTTTTTTTTTTTTTTTTTTTTTTTTTTTTTTTTTTTTTTTTTGCCAGGATATTTTTAACACAGCAACAGAAATGAGACTAGGGTAAGGTCAGAGGCCTGAAGAAAATCCTTGCCAAAGAGGACGCACTGGTGGCACAGACCTGAGAAACGAAAAGATGATTGCTGTGCTCCTTTGGCCAACAGCCTTTAAGATACCAGCCTACTTGGGCATGGTCTCTAATACTATAAATGCAGCTGTAAAGCATGCGCTTGCTCTCTCGCTTCCGGCTGCTAGACTCTGTTCCTGCTCCCCATTCGTGCAGAGGGCTGCGATCTAGGACAGTGATCTGTGGGTCTCCCCTAAATAAATAACCCTTTATTATATGTGATTCTGAACTAGTGTGGGATTATTTTGTATCTTCCATCATCAGATGATATAGTTGAAATGTACACCAACACAAAGGGCAAGATACCACCAAACACCTATTGAAATATCAAAGACTAGAACACTGACTCTACCAAGTGCTGGCACCAACAAAGAGAAACAGGTACTTTGATAGTCTTCTAATAATCCAGAAATCACGCTCCTTGGAATTTATCCAAAGGAGCTGAAAGCTCAGGGCCACACAGAATCCATATATGGATGTTTATGGTAGCTTTACTCATAGTTGCTGGACTAGAAACAACCAAGATGTTCTTGGATACATAAACTGTGATGTAGCCAGCCAATGGGATAGATACTCTTCAGCACTAAATGAAATAAGAAGATAGCAAGCCATGCAAAGACATGAAATAAGACTAGGTGAAGAAGGCTAATGAAAATGCTGGATTCGGCCCGATTCACTACATAAAGTTGTGGGAAGGGAACTATGGAGACAGACTATGGGTGATGGAGGTGAGTAGAGGAATGAGGTGTTTTAGGGCAGATGAAATACTCTGATGTTAGGGACTGGAGAGATGGCTCAGAGGTTAAGAGCACTGGCTGCTCTTCCATAGGTCCTGAGTTCGACTCCAGCAACCACGTGGTGGCTCACAGCCATCTACAGATCCCATTACAATGGGATCTGGTGCCCTCTTCTGGCATGAAGGCAGAACACAGTATATACATAATAAATAAATCTCTAAAAAAAGGTTGATTTGATTTGATTGCCAAATACTGATGATGTTAATCATCTTTTAAAAAAAAAGAAAAGAAAAACTCTGACGTTATTACAGTGGGTGCATGCCATTGTGCCTTTGTCAAACACAAGATTCTGTAATATAAGTAATAGGCTCTGGATGTATCGATGTAGGCTTATCAATTATAGCAAATGGAGCACTCCTGTGGGGAGTAGTGTTGATCGAGAAGGCTGTGGATGTTTGGGGACACAGGACAAACAGGAAGACTTTAAGTTTTCTACATTCTGCTCATTTTATTTTTTTGTGAACCTAAAGAGTGTTCTGAAAACTATTGGGGCTGGAGAAATGGCTTAGCAGCTACAAACACTAGCTGTTCTTCCAGAGGACTAGAGCTGAGTCCCCAGAATCCATGTCTCTGCTGACACCTATCTTTACAGTTACCATATCTCCGCTCACACCTATCTTTAATTCCACCTCCAAAGGGTCTAATGCCTTCTACCGACCCCCAAGGACATTTAGCATTCTCATACACATACCCAAACCCCCAGACACACATTAAAGAAAAAAACAGCTCTAGTGGCACATACCTTTAATCCCAGTTCTTGGAAAGTGAGTTCAAGGCCAGCCCGATCTACAAAGCAAACTCCAGGCCAGCAAGGGCTATACAGTGAGACCCTGTCAAGAAAGGAAAGAAGGAAGAACTACCTGGTCCTGCTATCATGACAACAACCAAAATAATGTAGAAGCCCGGTGTTGTTCTGTTTCTCCATTCTCTGCCTTCTGAGAGTATTTGCATAACTTATAGGGCACTGTGAAGACCTAGTCTTTGAACTGGAAAAATGGCTCAGTGGTTAGGTTCGATACTCAACACCCACAAGACAGCTAACAACATTCTTTAACTCCAGTTCTAGGGGATCCAACACTCTCTTCTGGCCTCTGTGGGCACTGCACAAATGTGGTGCACTGCATAGCTGTAAATGCAGACAAAACAACCACACACACACACACACACACACACACACACAAAACTAAAGGTTAAAAGTACACAAACAACAGGTCACTTATTGTCTTGGATTTCTCTGGTACCGGTCCTCTCAGCACTCCAGTCTTGGTAGACTCGTACTCCATTGCCTTGAGATACTCCAGAAGGACCAGCTGTCCCCTGGCTACACTCTGCCTTTGCAAAATCTGGACCACGTTGACTCCCGCCCTCTTTTTTTCCAGAACATTCCTCTCTACCTGTTTTCCTTCCTCCAGAAATATAATCTCAGTTGTGGGCAGCCTGTGTTCTTCTCTTCAAGTATTTCATTTTGTTGTTTGCGATAAAAATTTGCTCTGTAATCAAGGCTTGATCTTCTTGCACATGCCTCCAAATTCTAGGTGGGACTGCAATACCCACCCAGATTCTAGTCCTGCTTTTGCAGTTTTGAGACAGGAATCCACGAAGCCCAAGCTGTCTTCAAATTCACTATGTAGCCAAGATGCCCTTGGCCTTAACCTGTTGTTATTCTGGTCTTCCTGCCTCCACCTCCCAGGAGCTGAGTTTTATAGGCATGTACCAGTTTGTAAAATGTGCTGGAAATGGATCAAGGACTTCATCCGTACTATGGGCATTCTGACTGCATGTCTGTCTGTGTTGATGGCATTCACCAAGCCCCTTCTGTGTTAAATCACGTTAATGGCATTCCATTATAGTCAGTCTTGAAGCAAAGGCACAAACACATCAACACATTTGAAAATTAGAGGAAAGAAGCATTTTTGTTAAAAAAAAATCTTCAATTATCCCACACGAACTTAACCCCATTTGTCTATTTCATTCAATATATTAGGTCTAAATTAAATGTGTCAATGCAGAACCACAGCTCTCTTCCTAAAAGGAATAAGAGAGAGTGTATTCTGGAGGTACTCTGAGTGCTCACAGTCTGGGAAGACATATTTAGGTCACCTCACCTCAGTTCCAATGTGAAAGCAGTTCCATGCAGTTTTATAGAACAGAGAAAGTCATAAATCAAGGCGAGTCTGAAATACACTGTTGGGTCTGTTCTGTTGAAACTTCTGCCTTGCCCCTGCATGGACCACCCTGTTGACTGAGGTTTTCTGTCCCGCCTGGTCCTGTAGCCATTAAGTCCCAAAGAATCACACAGAGGTCAACATTAGTTATAAACTGATTGGCCCACTAGCTCAGGCTTCTTATTAACTCTTATAACTTATATTAGCCCATAATTCTTGTCTGTGTTAGCCATGTGGCTTGGTACCTTTTTCAGCAAGGCAGTCACATCTTGCTTCCTCTGAGGCTGGGTCACAACTGCAGACTGACTCTTTTTAAAATATTTTTATGGTTTATTTAACTTTTTATTTTATGTGCATTGGTGTGAAGGTGTCAGATCCCCTGCAACTGGATCTTCAGACCGTTGTGAGCTGCCATGTGGGTGCTGGGAATTGAACCCCGGTCCTCTGGAAGAGCAGTCAGTGCTCTTAACCACTGAGCCATCTCTCCAGCCCCCAGACTGACTCTTTCCTCTTCCCAGAATTCTCCTGTTCTCGTTGCCCCTCCTCTACTTCCTGCCTGGTTGCCACAACTATACTTTCTGCCTGGCTACTGTTCAATCAGCATTTTATTAAACAAGTACAAGAAACAAATCTTTACAGGGTAAATCCATTGTCCCACAGCACCACCCCATTTCTCCCCTCCACACCCCACCCACGCAGAGAGTCTCTGAACAAAGGAAAGGCACCAGAAAGCCCAGTTCCACACTCTTGGAGGTTACTGTGGCTTCCTTCCCCGATGCCGCCAGTCACCCAAATCCTCACATAAGCTCTCAGCTTTTGACCAACGTTGGGCACAAACCCAGCGCATGGTGGACACATCAGCACCCCTCACCTGCAGCCTATAAAACCTCCCTGCCCTGCTCGGGCCTACGGCCTCCTTGACCTCGGTCTCTGAGACCAGTGAACCTGCCCAGGAGTTGCTTTGTCCTCAACAAACCTGTTGTTATACTTTTTCAATTCAGCTTGACCTGGCTTACTGCATCAGCAAAGAAGCTTATTATTTAGGGCAGAAAACCTATCAGCTACACCAGAGAGGCAAGTATAACCAGATGGGGGACACTTTTTTATAGACTCAAGATACTATTAAATGACACTGTTAGCTTTTGGACCGATGAAAGCCGAAAGTCTGTTAAATTAGTAGATTGAATATATATATATATATATATGTCACAAGGTCTTAGTTCTACACAGAGGTGGGTAAGGAATGACTGTGCCAGTGTGCTAGAACCAGCCCAAGATAAAGCAGTTACCTCTGAACCTGCAACGTTCCAATCTCCGCTGTACTGCAGCTCTAGGCATCTCTGCATACACAGCTTCTTTTCGGGAGTTTTCATCCAGAAATGTCTGTGATAATCTTAGTACCATGCCCTTTAGAAAGTGAAGTCTAATAGGAAAGTTGTACTCAGGCAAAAATCATTTTCATTGAGTTCTGCTGTATCAGGGTTTATAGTTTATATACACATACGTGTGCATGCATGCATGCATGTACAGAATGGGAGTCGCAAGAGAGAGGCAACGCCCATTAGAGGTAAGGTTGTTACTTTGAACCCCGGTCTGGAGTGGGCCCATTCTGCAGTTCTTGCTGGTGGCCCCACTATTCCCTTACCCACAGAGCCTGCCCTGCTATGCCGGTTTCCATTCTGTACTTACGTCACCGGTGGGACAGACTCTCAGTGTCCCCACTCATCAGTCAAGGTTCTGCAGCTTCTTCTTAGCGCACTCTGACCCCAGGCCTCCCGTCTGGAAAAGAATCAGTGGTCCAGCTACACAGCAGATGGCAGAGATCAGGCCCAGGGCCTAAGACAAAGGAGAAACACGTGGCATGTTTTCTCCTCACGTAAGTCAGGTCTCCTTCCCTCCTTCTAGAGTCCGCAGTTTCTGTTGCTTCTCCCAGGATCCTGATTTCCACCAGACTGCTTAGAAAAGGCCTGATGAGCTTACCCTCCTGTGTCTTACAATGTCTGCTGTGGGCATCCCTTGGAAGCCTACATCTCTTAGCTCATGCTGTGGGCATCCCTTGGAGGCTGATGTCTCTTAGCTCATGCTTGTCCTCTGTTCTACATCACAGCTGGAATCACATTTTTACTGTCACTTATTCATAGTGGTCCTTTGTGTATTCACAGAGCTATGCGGCCATCACTATGATCTTCTATCTTAGTTACTGTTCTATTTCTACAAATAGACACGAGACCAAGGCAACTCTTATAAAAGAAAACAACTGGGAGCTTGCTTCCAGTGTTAGAGGGTTGGTCCATGACCGTCACGATGGGAAGCAGACAGGCGTGGCACTGCAGCAGTAGCGGAGAGACTGGGCCTGGTGTGGGCTTTTGAGCTCTCCAAGAGGGCCACACCTCCCAATCCTTCCTAAACAGTTCCACTCCCTGATGACTAAGCATTCAGATATGAGCCTGTGGATGCTGTTCTCATCCAGACAACCGTATCATCCCCAAAGGCAATCACATTACATCAGCCTGCACTCCCTGGTTCCACCAGACTTCTGTTGGCCTCATTGTGGAAGATCACTGATTTACGTTCTGTCTCTGTTTCATGCTACCTTGGACAAGGATGGAAACTGAGCTTTGCTTAGAGACTTCAGCAGGAATTCATGGAAGCCCTGAATACTCATAAATCTATAAACCATAAGGCCCAGGACATAGCTCCATGGTAGAGTACTTCCCTAGCATGTGTGAGGACCCAACTCTGATCCCCAGTACTGGAAAACAAAAACAAATGAACAAACCAGTGTAACATGAGGGCCAGGCTTGTTGGGGTTTCTGTCCTGCCCAGTTCCCACAGCCGTTTAGCCCCAAAGAAAATCATACAGAGGTCTCAAGAAGATTATAAACTGATTGGCCCATTCGCTCAGGCTTCTTATTAGCTCTTGTATCTTATATAGCCCATTATTCTTATCTATGTTAGCCACATGGCTCAGTACCTTTTTCAGCAGGGCAGGTCACATCCTGCTTCTTCAGTGGTCTGGGCAGGAATCCCCAGAGAGAGCTTCCTGCTTCCCAGAATTCTCCTATTCTCATTGCTCCGCCTCTACTTCCTGTCTGGTTGTCCCACGTATACATCCTGGCTAATGGCCAATCAGTGTTTATTTAAATCATGATTGACAGAATACAGGCAATTATCCCGCACCAAACCAGGAGCCATGGCGCCAAACAGAAAATCCCCTCACACCCAGGTCAAGCGTCAGTGGCATGGCCAACTGACAAACCCAAGGTTTTCTTTTTCCTCCTCTGTGTCCTCTATACCACTCCTGGGTGTCTACCCTGCAAAAGCCTCTTCTTTCCCACCCAGTCCCACAGACCTCCCTCAAACCAGCATTCTCTGCTCTTACGTCATGGCTCTAGCTGGTGCTGAAGGCACAGAAGGTAGGAAGATCACATCACATGAGTTTTTTTTTTTAAATCTCCTAAAGCTCTAACTACTTCAAGAAGGTAGAAGACAGTGAGAAGGTGTCACCCATGACTTTCAACTGAGCCAAGAGCATCCAGGTCAAGCCCAAGACTCTCATGAAGCTACTGTATTTATTTTCACGCTGCTAAGAAGCAAACACAGGGTTTTGCACAGATTGGGAGCATAGAGTTCTACCTGAGACCCCAGCCTCCATATGAGTGAAATCCCTAGGACACAGATGCTGCTATGGACCTGGTACCCTTAGGGGTTGTGGAGGAAAAAGACCCGCTGTTCTCAGGGTGCTGTGATAACATGAGGCAGGGGAATTGCTCTATTCACTTGGGAGTCACTTTTGTGAGCGGCAGACACATTCCAGGACGGGACCTGTGCCCAGGCCAACACGAGAAAGATTCCATGTTTTCTTTTATATGCGTTGGGATTGTTTTGGCAGTTTTGTTCTATTAGTCTTTGTTTTCACCTTTGTTTTTCCTTTTTCTTTTTGAGAGAGAAAGGCAGAGATAGGGTAAAATCATGAAGCTGGATGGGTAGGGAGTATCTGGGGGAGGGGAAAGAATGTAGCCAAAATTGTGTGAGAAAGATTATTTTCAATAAAAAATTAAAATAATACATACAAAAAATGAGTAAAGAGAAAGAAAAGCAGTTGGCTTTACAGCCACACTTAGAGAGGCCCTGAAAGCCAGCGTCTAGGGGGGAGCTGGGGAAGGGGCTGAATTCGTTTAAAACGTGACCCATGAAATTCTCAGCCAACTAATAAAAGTGTTTTGAAAGCAGGGAACTGAAGACTCCATCGGCTCCTCCCACGGGAGAGGACAAGCATTTGCCCAGAAGCTTTGCCGATTTTGGTTCACAGTTGGTCTGAAGATCTATCAGAAGCATCTTTATTTTCTAAATAATTTCTTTATACTTAAATATTAAGGCGAATACAACTTTTCAATAATACTCTGGGCAGAATTTCACACCATAACGCTGCAGGTTTCTGAAGTACTTGTTAGTTTAAGGTTCTCATCCTTAGTCTGGACTTCCCATTTCTAAATTCGATGGGTTTTCTTTTACTGTCTAATCCTATAATTTAACTTCGTGTTTACCTTAAACCTCAGACTTGGAAGGATTTTTTTTTTCACACGCAGCTAATCACCTATTACCCAAGCCTCTTGCATTTGATCATGCACACCCTGTTGAGATCCCGTTTCACAGGCCCTTAGTCAGTCGCTGCTCTCCCTAGACTCTCTCCAAACCTTCTCTCGCTATACAGTGTGTCGTGTACTTAGAAAAGTGCAGTTTGTTCCAGCTGGTGCCTGTCCAGTGCCAAATAAAGCAAAAAGAATTGCTCCGCTCCCCTTTCGCGCGCGCACTCGGTACAACCCTGTGAAGACCGTCTCTCGTCAATGTAGGGAAGACCCATGCAGCTAACACCAAGTGGAAGCCTTGGATCTCACTGGGCTTTGGTTCTTGCGTCGCTGTTGTGGCTGATATTTTCACATACTGCTCAGGCAATCCACTAGCTTGTTGGATAAATGTTAATAGAAAGGACTTCATGTGCACACCTTTGCTTTCTTTCTTTATTTGGTTTTTGGGTGTTTTTTCTTTGGTTTTTTTGTTTGTTTGTTTGTTTTCGAGACAGGTTGTCTCTGTAGCTTTGGAGCCTGTTCTGGAACTCACTCTACAGATGAGACTGGCCTCAAACACACAGAAATCTGCCTGCCTCTGCCTCCCGAGTGCTGGGATGAAAGGCCTGCGCCACCACCACCACCCAGCTCCCCACATCTTTTCTTTAAAGATCGCCCCATGAACAATGTAATGAATAACATTAAATATTAGTTTAGTGCTGGGGTCCTGAAAACAGGCTTCAGTGACCTGTAGTGCTTGCGAGGTGAAGACTGTTCAGATGAAAAGAAGCAGAGAGAGAGAGAGAGAGAGAGAGAGAGAGAGAAGGGAGAGAGAGAGGAGAGAGAAGCTGAGAAAGAGAGGAGGATGGAGAGAGAAGCTGAGAGAGAGGGGAGAGGGGGTGGCCCTAACAGGCACACAGTCATCTTTCTCAGACCATGGCTCAGGTTTCTGCTCTCTGGAGAGTTCTGAGTTCTGGGTGTTTGCTGGTTTCTAGGCACTGGCATCATGCTGGAAATCTACTGATGCTTTTCCAGTGAATTTTCCACTGGTCATGTCAGCTTAAACTAGGTTTCACTACTTAGACCCAAGAATGAGGGCAGCGGGAGGCAAAGGCTGCTGGTTCATCCAGGCTTCCCTGAGTCCTTTCGCTCGCTAACCTTTCTTCAGTGGCAGGCCACAGAAACTCAACTCAAAAGTAAAGCTTCAACGCTGGCTAATGATCAAACGCTA
Organism: Ondatra zibethicus; assembly: GCA_004026605.1. Taxonomy (NCBI): domain Eukaryota; kingdom Metazoa; phylum Chordata; class Mammalia; order Rodentia; family Cricetidae; genus Ondatra; species Ondatra zibethicus. The sequence continues at coordinate 38,902 of PVIU01015727.1, forward strand.
ATGTGATAGTCATTACTTGGTCCATCACCCTTACAGTGGTCACAGCTAATTCCTCTAACCCTCAGAAGTTAATATAGAAAAGTGTGATTGAGTTTCTGTTCTGGCTTGAAATGAAAACTTGAGTTAGGGTCTAGTGAGACGGTTCAGTGGTTGAGAATGCTCGCAGCTCTTCCAAAGGATTGGAGTTTGGGTCCCTGCACCCCTATTGGGTTGTTTACAACCACCTGCAATTCCAACCCCAGGGCCTCCAGCATCCACTTTTGGCCTCCATGGCCACCTGCAGACACATGACATACACCCACCCCCACCCATCAAAAAAAATCTTAAAGTTAAGCCATAATGGTAACGTGAATATTCTTTACTAATAACCCTAATGGCATGATTACTCTTTTGTTTATTTGTTTGAGACAGGCTCTCACTGTGTAGATCATGCTGGCTTTGAAATCTGCCTGCCTCTGATCTATAAATGCAAGGTTAAAAGCTAAAATCACGTACCAACACCTCCAGCATCATCATGATTCTTGAACTTCTTTCCTACGTCTTAAAAGTGAATTTCCACCAGGCTCATAGTGCAGGTCTGTGATCCCAGCTACCAGGGCGAGTGTAGGGCCAGCGTGGGCAACACAGTGAGACCTGTCTCCAAATATATAATGTGAAAGGACTTGGAGGGACCAGTGAGATTGCTCAGTGGGTAAAGGCTCTTGGCACCATGCCTTAGTTCCAGCCCGGTTCTCCACATGGCGGGAAGAAAGAACCAACTCCAGCAAACGGTCCCCTGACCTCCACACATGAGCATATACGCGCACACGATAAATAAAGACATATCAGTATGACTAGGAACAGATAGCCAGCGATAAGGCATTGCCCAAGGCCCTGGGTAGAATCCCCAATAACACACAAAACAAAGCAAAAAAAGGCGAAACACTGGTCGTATAACATGGAGACAGTTCTCTTCTCAAACATTCCCACTTCGTGCTCCTTCCCCAGTACTTTTGCTTCCTTTCTTCTGGGGCTGGGGTTGAACCCAGGGCCTTGTGTATCATGGCCATATTACTGAACTACATTGGGAAACCCAAATATCTACTTCAAAAATCAAATCAAAGATGATTTACAGTTAAAGTCTCTTGTCGTGTGCCTCTTCATGTGGTGAAGAGGAAGGTGAATAAATATTAATACCACACTGGCTCAGAACTGAGTCAAATAAAGGGGTTCTTTGGGATGGAAAGATGGCTCAGAGGTTAAGAGCACTGACTGCTCTTCCAGAGGTCCCGAGTTCAATTCCCAGCAACCACATGGTGGCTCACAACCATCTGTAATGAGATCTGGTACCCTCTTCTTGCCAGCAAGCATACAGACAGACAGAACACTGTATACATAATAAATAAATAAATCTTAAAAAAAATAAAGAGGTTCTTTATTTGAGAGGAACTCACAGATCATGGCTCTCTGCATGAATGGGGAACAGGAATGGGACCCAGCATCCAGTCCGGCCTCGCCAAGGCCGTTGTCTGAAGGAGGTTCCCCGTCAATGTGGTGGCTGGTTTTTGCCAGCTTGACACAAACTCAGACATGTCTAGGAAGGGGGAATCTTAATTGAGGAAATGTCTTCATAAGATTGACTTGTGGGCAAGTCTGTGAGGTATTGCCTTGTTTAATGACAGAGCCAGTCCATTGTGAGTGGTACCACCCCGGCCTGGGCATGTGGTCCTGTGTGGTGTAAAAAAGGGAACTGAGTTGGGCTGGAGAGATGGCTCAGTGGTTAAGAACTCTGCCTGCTCTTCCAGAGGTCCTGAGTTCAACTCCCAGCAACCACATGGTGGCTCACAACCATCTGTAATGAGGTCTGGTGCCCCCTTCTGGCCTGCAGGCATACAAGCATTTATTATGTATACATAATAAATAAATATTTTTTTTTAAAAAGGGAACTGAGCAACCCAGGAGGATGGAAGTCAGTCCACAGCCTTTCCGTGGCCTCCGCATCAGGCCCTGCCTCCCCTTGGTGATGCATGTGTTACGGAACTGTAAGCTGACATAAACATCTCTCCCTACATTGTTTATGGTCATGGAGTTTATCATAGCAATAGAAACCCTAGCTAAGACGTGTCACAAGTGCTCAGGGGTAGGGGTGGGGCAAAAACGGGCAGATGCCCTTCAGCTCGAGGCCAGCCTGGTCTGCACAAAGTTCCGAGCCAGCCAGGGCTACATAGTGAGATCCTGTCTCAACGACAACAAACGAAGAATTTCTCCCCGTCTCAGGATCTCCACCTGGACAGGCTGTCACGATGAGATGTAATAGGGGAACAAATGAATTTGAAATTACAATATGAAAAATGATATTACATTCTCTTCTGGAGATTAAAAAAAAAAACCTACACAAACGCTCCTAATGAGGCTGACTGAGCGGCTTGTAATGCTTAAGTGATCTTGGTTTTGGTTCTCAGCACTCATATAATGGCTCAGAAATGTCTGTAACTCCAGTCCCAGGAGGCCCCCTAGGTACCAGGTACACATGTAGTGTGTATATATATATATGCGAAACAGTCACATAAAATAAAAATAAGCAAAACCATTTTTTTAAAGCTGGGCCTTGGAGCACACACTTGTGGGTTTTCCCCCCAAAGATTTATTTGTTGAACTATTTTATGTGCATGAATGTCCTGTCTTCACACACACCAGCAGCGGGCATTAGATCCCATTATATTCCATGGGAATTGAACTCAGGACTTCTGGAAGAGCGGATAGTGTTCTTAACCTCTGAGCCATGTCTCCAGAGTCCTCTCTCCATCCTAGAACTTGCATGTATGGTGGTTCTTTTATCCTCGCAATGCTTTGGCAAGGATGTCCTGAGCTGCTGTGCTGGACAGCGCTCTGTGTGAGTGCTGGGGACACCGATAAACTGGTCCTTGTGTTCACAGAAAGCAGCAGGCAAATCAACAAACATTGGTGCTGTACATACCGCTCAGAATGGAGCATTTATATATGGGGCTGCTAGCCTTACTTCTGGCGGAACAGACCGCCCCCAAGGCTGGTGCGGGAGAATTGTCTGTATTCTGTCAATTATATTTTAAATAAACGCTGATTGGCTGATAGCCCGGCAGGAAGTATAGGTGGGAAAACCAGACAGGAAGCAGAGGTGGGGCAATGAGAACAGGAGAATTCTGGGAAGAAGGAAGCTCTTTCCCCACTCCTGCCCAGACCATGGAAGAAGCAGGATGTGACCTGCCCCGCTGAAAAAGGTACTGAGCCATGTGGCTAACATAGATAAGGATAATGAGTTAATATAAGCTACAAGAGCTAATAAGAAGCCTGAGCGAATGGGCCAATCAGTTTATAATCTTTTGGAGACCCCTGTGTAATTTTCTTTTGGACGTGCCAACTGTGGGAACCGGGCAGGAGAGAAACCCCATGTTACAAGCTGGCCCTCATGTTACACAAGGCCCATCTCATTTAATATACATATTAAGAGCTATTTTCTGTAAATATAACACCCTGAGTTAATGAAGCTTTCTGATCCAAATCATTAGATTAGAATTTGTGATAGCAAGAATCATTTGATGTCAGTGATGTGGGTTCTCTTCTGTAATTAAATAACTGTTTAAAGAAAAGAAGAGGAAGTGAGGGCATCCATGTGAAAGACAGTTCTCACTCCCAAGAGAAGGAAAGAGAGTTTGCTCTGAAGTAAAATATGAATGACCATGGCCCAGGAAGACAAATTTAGATTACCTCAAATCCCATGTTTTAAAAAATGTTACATCTTTTTTGTGTCTGTGTGCCCGCCTGTACATACGTGCACCACATGCACACAATCCCTGCTATGAAAAGAGACTCAGGTCCCTGGAACAGGAGTTAGGAGTGGCTGAGAGTCACTATGTGGGTGCTCAGAACTCAGGTCGGGTCCTCTGCAAGAGCAGACCACTCCCAACCAGGGTCTTATTCTCCAGCCCCCAAATTCCATGTTTTAACAAAGCAGCAATTTTATAGTTTTATAGTAACAACAAAAGAAGTCATATATCAAAACATTTCAAGCTCGTTGATGGGAGCGTCTGTTGGGTCACAGCGAGGTGACCCCTGCTATTCCCCGGAGACGCTATCAGGTGACACTCAGCTTCTGGTCCAGTGGAAGTTAACAGAGTGGGCAGTAAGTGGCTACCTGGAGGATGAAAGCCCAAGACCCCTGACTCTGGGTCTGGAATGGTCCAACCTCTCCACAATCGTGAGAGTTCTAGTCAGCCCATCGCCTTAGAATGCCCAGCGTGGATGATTTCTCAGGGACCAGGGAGGCGGGAGATCAAGAGCCGTCGTCACAGTGGGTCTCTGATACTCTGTCACTAGCTGGTAACTCCAGACCGCTCCTTTTCCCCGGGTGCTCTGACCGCCAGCGATTTCCTAGCACATTTCGTGGCCTTTGGACGCCCTCCAGTGGCCAAACACTTCCTGAAATTGCCGGGTTGCAGCTTCCTATGCACCTCCCCACTCCTGCCAACACCTGGGCTAAAGGATGAAGGGAGAAGCCTAAATGTTTAGCCGTGTAAACAAGGCGGATGCAACAGTTGCTAATCGTAGAATATGGGTTGCTGTATGACTCAATGTTTGTATTCTTGAACATTTATGTGTTAAACGCTGAACAGAAAGACCTGCTAACCTGGGAGTGGCGGCCCACCCCTTTGATCCCTGTACTTAGGAGGCAGAGGCAGGTGGATCGCTGAGTTCAAGGCCAGACTAGTCTTCAGCCTGAGTTCCAGGACAGCCAGGGCTACACAGAGAAACCCTGTCTCAAAAAACCAAAAACGGAAGAAAGAAAAAGACAATATTTAAAATATCACATTATGAAATTATCTTAATAAATATGGAATTATTTTTAATTGTCTGAAAAGAAAAGCACTCCTATTCCTCTCAATAGGTTCAGATAATAAGCATGGCTGCAGTCAGACCGTGCCCTGCCCTAAGGTACGCCATATTGTGTAGCACTCCTGTTTCTGAATGTCTTGCCCTGAGATTTCTAAGAAGTCTTTAAACTGAATTGTAAAGATGGAGCACCTGGTGGGTAAGTGAGCAGGGACCATCTGTCTGGCATGCCCGGGTGGAACAGCCTCATTCCTGGGAGCAGAAAGGGTCTCCATGTGCGTGTGTCAAGGACAGTGCGGGTATGTGGGTGCAATTAGGTTCTTCCAGATAAACCAGACTCAAGGACGTAGCAGGGACAGCAGACCAAGGAAAGGGCCGCGTAAAGATGATAGTTGTCCAACGGGCCGGCAAGATGGCTCAGCAGCTGGAGGAATTTGCTCAGTGCATGCGATGAACTGAATCACATCACTGGGGCTTTCTTGGTGGAAGAAGAGGGTTGGTTCTTTCATGTTGTCCTTGGATCTCTATATGCACACCTTGCTGTGTGCACATACACAGACACACACACACACACACTAAATGTGTATCTGGGGCTGATGAGCTGAGAACTCCCAACTGTCTCTGGAGCTTCAACTTGGCTTCATCCCTGCCTTGATGTGGCCACCTGCTTGTCTGGGTCTGCTGTCTGTCCACCCGTTCATCCACCCACCACCCAGCAGTTCCTTCTGCACGTGGTGCTGTCTCTTTGCCTTGGCAGCTGGACTCGGCTCTGCCCCTGTGCGGATCTGGAGTGGCCTGCCTCCCTGAAGCAGCAGCTTCCTCGCTGGAGTTTGGTTGTGTTCCGGCTACTGACCTGTCCACACAGAGAATCGTGCATCTCTGTAGGTTCCTCAGCTTTGGCTTCCCTCTTGGAACACATTATAGACACATACGTATAGATACAGTCGCTGATCTGTAATGCATGGATATACGTATAGATACAGTCGCTCATCTGTAATGCATGGATATACGTATAGATACAGTCGCTGATCTGTAATGCATGGATATATGTATAGATAGAGTCGCTGATCTGTAATGCATGGATATATGTATAGATACAGTCGCTCATCTGTAATGCATGGATATACGTATAGATACAGTCGCTCATCTGTAATGCATGGATATACGTATAGATACAGTCGCTGATCTGTAATGCATGGATATATGTATAGATAGAGTCGCTGATCTGTAATGCATGGATATACGTATAGATACAGTCGCTCATCTGCAATGCATGGATATACGTATAGATACAGTCGCTCATCTGCAATGCATGGATATACGTATAGATACAGTCGCTGATCTGTAATGCATGGATATATGTATATAGTCGCTGATCTGTAATGCATGGATGCATGTATAGATATTGTCACTGATGTGTAATGTGTGACCAGAGAGTTAGTATGGTAAGACTGAGCTGAAGGGCCTGTGGCCAGGCCAGTGAGATGGCTCAGTAGATGAAAGGGGCTTTGCCACCAAGCCTGACCGTCTGAGGAGATAACTACTCCTGTAAACTGTCCTCTGGCCTCTATGGGCACCTGGCTCCACCCCCAAAATAAAACACAGGAAGGAAGGGAGGGAAGGAGGGAGGGAGGAAGGAAGGAAGGAAGGAAAGAAAAAAAGAAGGAAGGATAACCATGTTTACTTTAGCCAGGGTTTCCAAGGAAACTGGAGGAGCAAGTTGCTACCATGGAAACCACTGCTCCTCAGTGAGTTCTGGTGCTGTGCAAGCCTGTGTCCCTCTAGCTTCCAGCACAGGGATCCACGATGAGAGTGTAAATCAGTGCCTGAATTCTCAAGTGAAAGTGGAATTTGGTGGCGGTCATCTATAAAACATTTTTAATTTTTTACTGTATTTCGAGATTGATATATTTTTATTTTGTTTGTATGAGTGTTTTGCCTGCATGTGTATATGTACATGAAGTCCGAATCAGCTCTCCTGGAACTGGAGTTACAGAGGTTTATGAGCCGCCATGTGGTTGCTGGGACAGAACCTGAGTTCTCTGCAAAAGCAACAAATGCTCTTAATTACTCAGCCATCTATCTCTTCAGACCCTGTTTTTAAGTGTGTGTGCGCGCGCGCGTGTTGTGCATATGTGTGTGAATGACTGAGGTGTTGTAGAATATTAGTTGAAGATGTATTACATTTCTGTCTACCTAAGGTAGACAGGATAATTTAAGACAAGAAAAGCTGGCTAGAAACAAGCCAAGCTAAGGCCGGGCATTCATAAGTAAAGAATAAGACTCTGTGTATTTATTTGGGAGCTGGGTGGTTGGGCCCCAAAGAGCAAAGAAGAGTTTTAAAAGAAAAAAAGAAACTACAGTGAAGTGCCTGCTGAGGTCAGAAGTACTGGGTCTCCCTGGAGCTGGACTCACGGGGGTTGTGAGCTGCCTGACATGAGCGCCAGGCACCAAACTTGGGTCCTTTGCAAGAGCAGTCCGAGTCCCAGCCCCTGCCTTTTTTTTTTTTAATACTTACCATCTTCTTATCTCTTTCTCCTAAGAACTGAGATTACAGATGTGCACCCAAGTGAGTACCTGAATTTTTTTATATTTTTTATTGATATTTATTTATTTAAATGTTTATTATGTGTACAATATTCTGTCTGTATGTGTGCCTGCAGGCCAGAAGAGGGCATCAGACCTCATTTCAGATGCTTGTGAGCCACCATGTGGTTGCCAGGAATTGAACTCAGGAAATTTGGAAGAGCAGGCAATGCTCTTAACCAGAGCCATCTCTCCAGCCCTTATTGATATTTATTGAGCTCTACATTTTTCTCTGTTCCCCTCCCTGCCTCTCCCCTCTCCCTTCCAACCCTCCCCCAAGGTCCCCATGTTCCCAATTTACTCAGGAGATCTTGTCTTTTTCTACTTCCCATGTAGATTAGATCTATGTAAGTCTCTCTTAGTGTCCGTATTATTGTCTAAGTTCTCTGGGGTTGTGGTTTGTAAGCTGGTTTTCTTTGCTTTATGTTTAAAAACCACCTATGAGTGAGTACATGTGATAATTGTCTTTCTGTGTCTGGGTTACCTCACTCAAAATAATGTTTTCTAGTTCCATCCATTTTCCTGCAAGATTCAAGCTGTAGTTATTTTTTTCTGCTGTGTAGTACTCCATTGTGTAAATGTACCGCATTCTTTTATCCATTCTTTGGTCGAGGGTCATTTAGGTTGTTTCCAGGTTCTGGCTATGACAAACAAAGCTGCTATGAACATAGCTGAGCACATCTCCTTGTGGCACGATTGAGCATCCTTTGGATATATACCCAAAAGTGGTATTGCTGGGTCTTGAGGAGAGTTGTTTCCTAATTTTCTGAGAAATCACCACACTGACATCCATAGGGGTTGTACCAGCTTGCATTCCCACCAGCAATGCAGAAGTGTTCCCTTTTCCCCACAACCTCTCCAGCATAA